>BOPP01000292.1:78147-138262 GCA_017312745.1 Gryllus bimaculatus | reverse complement strand
TATATATATAATTTGAAGTGAGGAATCAAAACGGGAACGAATATACTATTTAAAATGAGGTTAAGTTAAATCAACATTCAGCATTCCAGTATTTCAATGGGAAGTATTGGCTTGCTTTTGGCTAGTGAGATGGTCAGTGTCCGTTCCATATTTGTCATTGCTAGTCATAACAAGTGATGCAAATGTGCATCCGTTAGTCTTGATCTGGTTGGAGATTTCAATTTTTTCATTCTAGAAAAAGTCTGTTCAGAGACAAAAGGGCTGCCAAAGATGGTTGCGGTTTTGAGTGCTTGGTTCCTGAGATGATATATCTCAGAGGGGAGAGATCATAGAAATTATGAAAGCTTCTCGACTTGAATGCGTCTTTCAGAGAGTCACAGTTCTGCAGTTCAGCGAGTTCCATTTGTTAATTTTCAATGTCGATATAAAATGCATTACAGAAAAGAGTTCATGGAGATGAAGCTCTTTAAATCTAAATTGGAACACCTTTTGCAATTTTTCCCGTGAATCCACCCGTGTTTTGTTTGGGAATGTAACCAATGTATTTTCCGCTAAGATTTTGAGTTGTAGGGAGATGGCAGAAGTTTTCCTCCTTCACTTGTTTGATGAGGAGGTCTAATTTTACTTCAAACGGTTTGACATGTGATTGCATATTACAGGCGAGCTTCCCCTTTCCTTGAAGTTGCACATTGAAATTGTTGAATAGCTTTGTTACATGTCAGAAGGACAAAGTTTCATTTCCATTCTGCATAGCTCTGGTACTTGTTGGTTTTCTGAAAGAAGAAAGTTGTAATCTGTGAAAGTAAGTCATAGAAACGTTTCAAAACTCTCCCTCGACTCGGCCAACTGACTTTTGTGTGATACAGAACACCTTCATCGTCAACATTTAGCTCAGACATAAATTCCTGAATTTGTCTGTAGTTTAGTGCACGGGCTAATGTAGTTAACACAAAATTCAATTTTCATAAGACAATCCCACTTCAGTGATTTACCACACAGCGCTTGTTAGTGAATGAAGGTGTATGGCTATTGGATGACAATGGTTATGTTTGCCCATCTCTTGGATCATACGGGCATTTACTCCTTTCTTAGACCCCACCGTTCTAGGAGAACCATCAGCTGTCAGTTTAGTCTTCTACTTGCTTCCGACTGACTCGCGTCAACCGGCAGCAGCCAGTTTATACCTGGCTGGGGCCCGTATCGACACAATGGGCACTTGCTCCACCTTTCTGCGCTGTGAAGTGTTGTGTTGTCTGCGCTGTGAAGTGTTGTGTTGTCTGCGCTGTGAAGTGTTGTGTTGTCTGCGCTGTGTACCATGGACAGTGCATCGGACTGTCCGATAGTGTAGAAGTGAACTGCGTAAATAAATAATTAGGAGATGTGAACTGCGAAAAAATTAATCAAGAGAACAGATTCGTGTGTAAGGAAAATAAAGTGAAGAACACAAGGACTGTGTAACCTGTCATTGTTGAAAAGATAAACGTTTTTGTTTAAATAATACCTGTAGGGGTTTTAATTCACCACGGAGAAACGTTACAATAGATATCCTCTCCTATAGTTGTTCCTTTGAGGCTTTGCAGTGCATTAAGTTCTTCTATGACTTCGAAATAATCATTCGCTCCAACGAATAAAAATTAGAAGTTGTACAGAATCGCGAACATTATTGCTTTCGTCGAGTGCCAAGGAAAGATAACGTTTTTTGTGGAGTTTTGCAAATTGTCTCCCATTATTTTAATTCTCCGAGAAATTGGAGGTCCTGAAAGACCGTATAAATAAATCAGCCTTTTCTGGACACATCTCTTTGGCAACAGAAAGAAGGCATTCTTTAACAAATTCTCCCTCCATGAATGGTCTGCCTGTGCGTACTATTAGATTGGCAACTGGAAAACTTGCTCGCAGAGATGAAATATTTAGCTGCTTCTGCTTCACAAAAGTTTTATGCTGAATTGTCACTGTAGTTTTCAGTTTTAATATTTTATCTTTTCTCACTTCGACCAAACAATCATATTTATCTTTACGTTGAGTTTCATAATGTCGACGCAAGTTGTATTATTTGAACGCAGCCACTATATTCCGGCATATCAGACACACAGCTCTTTCTTTGTACAGCATAAAAAGTAATCATAAGTCAACTGTTTTTTGAATATCCTACACTCCGAGTCAATTTTTCTCTTTCTTGACATCATTGTTTCCTGGGGATTCCAAATTGCTATATGTGAAATACCGGTTATATATACACACGTGTGGGTGCGTGCGTGTGTAGCTTTGCAGTACAATACTCTGTCATCGACAATACATGCATTCATAAAAGGCACGGAAAAAAAATTATTTCTCCTTTGCACTTATCTATTGCACATTATTTATGTTCTTGACCGCTTCTCTGCCGTTCCGTGCAATGCGCGTATGTCCAGCTCGTATCTAATAGATCAGTATCTACTGTAGACGTGCGATTCTCATTCAGCCGGCAGTGACCTCATGTAGAAACAGATCGCAGCGCTCCGTCTGCAGATGTAAAGTGAATGTGTAATACAGCGCTACAAAAACTATATACCAGCAATAACTTTGCCCGTTCTTCTCATGTAAAAAAAAAAAGAATGACAGGCAGCGGCGGCATAAACCCCAGTATAAATGCCCTTGGCGGGCCGCATGTGGCCCGCGGGTCTTCGCTTGAGGACCTCTGGCGTAAAGGAAGCGTACCTGTCTGTTGCTTTGGCTGTCCCTCTGCCTGTCTCTGTCCATCCGCCTTCGCTCGCATTTTCGAAAACTGCTAAAGTTACTGCGAGAAAGTATGTGCTTTTGGAGCACCACTAGTTATGGTTTCTCTGCTCTTATATAAAAATTGGAGAATATTCTAGCTTTAGAACTACACACGTTCCTGTGACCCAATAAATAATATTTTTCATTTTTTTAATTTTTTTATAAATCCGCGTGTTTTGCAGTTTTTATCGTTAGAAAGTAATAACTACAGCCCGGAAGTTTGGCAAAATATCTTTTTACAATTGTTACGATTTTAAGACCTTTAACAATAGGAATCATTTAATTGTAACTCTCGAGATGAGTACAATTTCATTTTGCCATTTTTATTGCCTATTTTAGCTTCTGATGCCTACTTTTGGTATTTTGCGTTATTTGTGCCATTGTCTTTGTTATTGTGGCCTTTTCTGACTGAAGTCCTACGAGGTACAAGAGAGGATGAACGCATTTTTTTGCCGTTTTTAGCAGCGTGAGCACATACGTCAGAGTGCGGCTCGGCACTGACAAGTATACATGTAGGACGAAATTTTTCCTGTCTGAAACATACATTGGTTAATAGAAGATGTAATAATGTCACAGAAAGTATTTTGGAAATATACATAATTGTAAATTATGAAAACGAATTAAGAACATTTCTTCTGTAAATTAATTATTTTTTTTTATTTCTGAAGGTATATATACGTATGTATTTTTCTGTTTTCTTTTTTTGGTTTTATGCTAATTTAATTTTGTGTGGTAATAATATTTAAAATATCAAATGTGGTTTTTTAAACAATATGTACTAATATTTATAATAAAACTAATATTATAATATTTCATTCACCTTAAATATCACATTCAAGATATAAAAATAAGTCGATAAATGGATTAACTGAGTTTGTAGGCTACATAACACCGTTTTACAAAGTCTTAATCTTTTTATTGCACGTTTCTGTGTTTTCATTGCGCTGTTGCGTTTCATTGCGTTGTTCTCATTGTTAGAGAGCACAGCATGAAAATCCTACCTTTAGTAATATATTTAGGAGCAAATTGTCATTTGTATTTACGTAGCGGATTTTAATGAAATTTCATTTTCTTTCTTTTCACTTTAGGACTTCGCGGTTTAGTGTAGAAATTAATTTTATGTTATGACAACGGAATGACTCTTTTATGTAATATTTTTTGCATTTTTCCTCTAATTTCGACTAAGTACTTTTTCCTTTTTACGTCATTTTTAATGCATTTTTCACTGACTTAATTTATTTTATCATTTTAATGGGACTTGCTTCAAACAATATTTACGAGGTGCAACAAATGTTCACCACAGAATTCTTGACTAGCCTATTCGATTTCTTCCCTCATATATTGTAATGTCAGAAGTCGTGAGTGAGTTCTATGTAATCTGAGGTACCTGTGACGCTTATCGGTGCCGTTGTCAGTTCGGCCGATTTCGCGATAAATAAAGGCAGCGATTTACTTTTAAAGATAATTCCAAATAAAAAATTTGCAAGTTGAGTTCACTTGAAAAGAAAGAAGCCTTGATTACTCCAGTTACTTACCTAACACTGAGTTGTTCGTCAGAAGTGGTTTTGATCAATTGTTTTCGTCATTTTTCTTTGTTTTTATGGCATTTTAAGTGCATTTTATTGATCATTTTTGGCAATGTTTTAGGTCATCAAAAACCGCCTCCTACATATAATTAACTCGTCGGAACAATTTATACGATGCAATCGGTATGAATGTTGATGGTCGAAATGGATTGATACATTATACGTTAACAGTTGAAGACGTGGTTTGATCTTGAAATTTCTAAAATGCCACCGATTATTGAACACTGAATATAAACTAATCATAGACGTTTAGAAAGACCTAAACTCCCTATTCAGACACGTTTGCTCGTTAAAATGTTATAAAGTGTGCACATCTCATGAACTCGCATATTCAACATGTCTCTTGTGCTTTCGCGGGCGATAGCTGTGTTTCACGAACGATTCGAAAATCATTAGAATTGATTGTGCCAATCAAATAATGAATGTGAACGAAACAAATATTTACAAAGATACAAACTTACTATATAGATTTCTCATAAATTGTTCGGGGAAGAACGTACTGTAATCGTATTGTTCCTCCGCTGCCCCTAGCGCTACTTTGGCATCATCTGTACTCCGATGACAGCTGTACTCTGTGGGTACCTCACTTTAATAATATTATTTTGTCGAATTTCTAAAAAATCGTTTATAGTGCTTGCAGAACATTTTGGAAGAAAACATTCGAAACTGCAATCAGCGTTACTTTAAAGTTTATCGTTTTACTTTTCTTCTTGTTCTTCTGCTTCTTTTTTTCCCTTCTTTTTCTTCCTTCTTCTTTTTCTTATTTTTCTTCCTTCTTCTTTTTCTTATTTTTACTTCCTTCTTTTTTTATTTTTTCTTCCTTCTTCTTTTTTTATTTTTCTTTCCTTCTTCTTATTTTTTCTTATTTTTTCTTCCTTCCTTCTTTTCTTATTATTCTTTTCTTCTTCTTTCTTCTGTTTTATCTTCCTATTTTTATTTTTCTTCCTTTCTTCCTTTTTTCTTACTTTTCTTCCTCTTTTTCTTTTCTTTTTTTCTTCCTTCTGCTTCTTTTTCTATTTCTTCCTTTTTCTTCCTTTCTTCCTTTTTTTTCTTCCTTCTTTTTCCTTCTTCTTCTTCTTCTTCTTGTCTTCCTTCTTCTTCTTCTTCTTTCCTTCTTCTTCCTCCTTCTTCTCGTCTTCCTCTTCGTTCTTCTTCATTTCCTATCTTCTTCTTCTCCTTCTTCTTTCTTCTTCCTTCTTCCCTTCCTTCTTTCTTTCTCTTCGCTTCTTTTCCTTCTATCCTTCTTATCCTTCTTCCTTCCTTCTTCCTTGTCTCCTTGTCTCTCCATTCTTTCTTCCTTCTTCCTTCTCTTCCTCTATTCGTTCTCTCCTTCTTCTTCCTTCCTTCTTCCTTCTTTTCTTCTCTTCTTCTTTTCACTCTTCTTCCTTCTTCTTCCTTCCTTCCTCTTCCTTTCTTCTCTCTTCTTCTTCTTCCTTCTTCTTCTTCTTCTTTTTTTCCTTTCCTTCTTTCTTCCTTCTTCTTCTTTCTTCTTCTTTCTTCCTTCTTCTTGCTTCTTCTTCCTTCTTCTTCTTCCTCTTCTTCTTCTTCCTTCTTCTTCTTCTTCTTCTTCCTTCTTCTTCTTCTTCCTTCTTCTTCTTCTTCTTCCTTCTTCCTTCTTCCTTCTTCTTCTTCCTTCTTCCTTCTTCCTTCTTCTTCTTCTTCCTTCTTCTTTTTCTTCCTTCTTCCTTCTTCCTTCTTCTTTTTCTTCCTTCTTCCTTCTTCTTTTTCTTCCTTCTTCCTTTTTCTTCAAATTAGTAGAAATTAACTTAAATACTTATTAGTGTGCTCCCAAATTAATTGGCATAAACCATGCCGGGGCCTCCAGAAGGGCGCCACAATGCACTTCAAATGTATATTTTCATCTGGGTTCAGATTATTCTTCTGGGTTACAAGTTATTTCATAACCGTTGAAAATAATACGACAATATATATCTGCTTTGGTAGTACCGCCAGTTACGTTAATAAAATTATCAAAAATTGAATAATTTCGTGACTTTTTTTCCTTGTGAAATAGTACTGTTTGCGTTATTCGACAAAATCTCTTTAAGTTTTGCAATAATACCTAAAGATTTTCTCAAAAATTTCACCTTTTGTGCTGCATTTAATTATTCAATATATTAGACAGGAATAGGAGTGAATTGTATATGTAGTGTAAAATAAAAGTAATTTTGTTTATACCGCAACGACCTCCCGCCACTCTGCCCCGTCCCACCACACCTCCCGCTCCGCCCAGCCTAGATATGTTTCAATATTATAATGTCATGTTACCGTTAAAAAGGTTGTGAGAATACATGATTTGATCTAACATCAATAGTTTTTCATTTGTTCATTTCCTATTGCTTCCATCATGATAGAAGAATTTTTAGTAATGGTTCACTGGCAAACCAAGAGACTACATTCAGTATCATTTACATCTCAATAGTAATGTTTATTTCCATGGTTTCAATAAGCAAGTAGTCATCTTTCATGGCAAAAGAAAGTCTGAATTTTTTTAAGTATATCACTGTTTTTGTAGAGAAGTTATGCATTATCTTTTGAAAAAGCATAAAACGTTGGGTGTTATACACCCATTGTTTTAAGTGTTTCAATTTTTGCAAGAAAAAAATTTAGAAATTTTTAATTATCTTATGGTACATAGATTTGAATCTACATTGTATAAGAATTTTATCACATACATACTGGTGTGAATATTTGATAGCCACATTAGAATTTTTCTCTGTGAATTATACTCTATTATAATGTCTTCAAACTTGAAATACACCTGGTTTTGTTCTGTCAGCTTCATTGGTTCATTCCTTTCATTGCCTCCAAAATTCAGGACATGTTTGTATCTCAGATAATGTCAACACTTCATAGACAATTAATTTTAAACATTTTTATTTCAGTTTGCAAGACAACAGTCCTATAAAGGTGTAATAACCGTTCTGAAGGTGGATCGTCAGGAGGCAGGAAACTCCAGTACACCAACCAGTAAGGTTTCAGAAAATGTAAGTCAAGATAAAGCTAAATCTTTGCTCATGTCTTGCACGAAACAGAAAAGCAAGACTGCCTCTAAATCAACTCACAAGTCAAATTCAAGTGGAAAAAATGGCCATTCAAGTACGAGTGAAGATAGGAGGAGCAAAGAAAGCAAGGCCAGATCCAGTGTTGATAACCGTGACTCCCCTAACATGGATCAAGGAGAACTCTTATTAAAAGTTCTGGAGAAACTTAAGAAAATGAATTTAGAACAAACTGACGCACCTCCACCATGGTTTAGAAGATATATGCAAAAGGTAAATAAATAAATAAGGAATATTATAACAGTCTGTGTTAAAACAATTGTTTACAGAATAAAATGGTAATTTTTATTTATTGTTGCTCTAATTTTATTTGATGTATTATCAATTCCACAATTTATATTATCATATAAATTGTGTTACACATTTAAATGTAGGTATAATTAATCAATTTTTATTTATCTATTTCAGATGAAAAGTGACATTGTGACTGAAGTGACGAACAACATTTTGCATGAAATTCAACGTGTAGTTCCAATGCAGAGAGATTATAATGCACCAAGAAGCAATTCATGGGTTTTGAATAAGAATAAGAAGAAGAAAAAACTCTCTGATGAAGAATCTTCAGATGGCGCTTTGGGGTGTGAATCCAGGTGATTGTTTCATTTTTATCTTCTGCATTTTACTTCTGTTTTGTGTGTTTAAATGTTTTTCTTCTAAATGTTTAAATAATCATGAATTTTTACAGAGACCATAAACTGCTGAAAAAGATAGAAAAGCTGCATAAACGTGAAAAGAAATTGGAAAAACTAGATTCCAAACTAGAGAAACTTGAAAATAAAACAAAGAGAATGATGGAGAAGAGATCACAATGTAAAGCTCGTTGTGAAAGATTACCAGAGCGAAAAATTTGTCCTGTGAAAAGGAGGTCTGGTGATTTGCATTTTGGCACATACTTGATGGATGCAATATTACTTAATGATGGGCCAGCAAGTGAAATTACCATTTTTCCTGGTCATAATTTCACAAAAGTGTGGGAAATCATGAATGCAGGGACTCTACCTTGGACTGATAAAGTAAGTTTGTTTCCTTTCAGCTAAAAGTGTTTATAAATTCTCTCACAACTATTTAGGCATAGAATATGTACACATTGATATTGTCACTATTAACCCTAGTACATTGTTCATATTTTCTCCTTTGGGAAGGCACTTTAAATGGAAATAAGTCAATAGATGTCAACAGTACAATTGCACGACTTAAAATATTTGGATGAAAAATTAACGTAGGAAGGTACAGAATAAATGCGAGTTTTTAAAACATTTTTCCTTCCAAGAATGGAAAAGATTTATTTTTTATGAAGGTTGTCATTACATGCAAATACTTTGTCATGAACTATACTTATACGTGAATGTCAATTTAGTTTTAACCAATAATTGCAATTTCACATTGTGATGTGATGAATGTATGTGAGAATGAAGAGAAATTAATACAGAATGATGTATGAATTTCTGTGCTGCTGCGCTTGAATTCGGCTCTTGCGGACTTTAAATAAATGAATGAATAAATAAATGTTTTTATTAGTGGCGAGATTCAGGCTATTTTGCCTTCTATTCTGCCTGACCACTTTCAAAAAAAAATGTTCATGATAAGAAGGTCATTCAAAGGAAAATACGTACGCAATTTGGATTTTTCTCACATTGAAGACAGAAATGAAAGTGAGGGAGGAAGGAGTTGATAGAAAAAGGATTGCTCTCACAGCATTTGTAAGATTAAATTTCTTTCTTTCAAGTTTGGGATGTATTAAAATTAATCATGAATATATTAGATTGAACGATGCAAAATTTTAACCAAATTTAGAGAAATTATATTTTGTGACTGGAAGTTAGATGCAGATGATGACTTAGAAGTCATGGCATTAGACCAAGGGCAAGCCCTTGCATGCTGCCCACATTACAAATGTCCTAAAAGTGGTCTCTTAAAAGAGATAAAAAAAGAAAATTGCTATTAAGGGGGTGGTTGGTGGTCAGGGAGAGGGGTTGCCTGTTAATAAGGATGAAATTTACATTCACTATATGGGTCTCAGAGTCTGTTTCAAGAAAAATCTGTCCTTGAGAAATCATGTTAATTAATTTATTTACGTCAAAAACAGTTCAAAACTGTGTATGACGCCCTATGGGGAGAAGTTAATTTGAAGTTAATTGAGAGAGGTGGTCTTTCAGAGATATTTCACTGTACCTAGTGTATAGATAGTGAATTTTCTTTCAGCGTATTTTTCTGGATATCATTTCATGTAATAGTGCTTTATTGGTTGTGTAGATTTTATAACTTTATTTAACTTTGCTTAACCTTGAATGTTGGGAGGGACCTCTGCACAATATTTATTGTGTATTCTTACTTGTGCATTTTACCTACATTATTTACAAGCACAAATAATAAAAGGATAAAAATATGAAGTTCTTATTACTTGAAATAATAATTCTGTTGTTATTCGGAGTAGACTCCATTCCTCCTTGCAATCCTATGTTTACTCTGGCATTTGCAATAAATATTCTGAATATAACATATGGGGTGTAATGTAGGTGCATTTTCCTAATACCTAGTCGTTGAAGAACATTATTTTAATAAATCTCATTGCTTTTGATTTTGAGAATTTCTTCATTTGTTGCAGTGTATTTTAAAAATATGTATTTCTATTCTAAGTTTTAAATGAGTGCTATGAAATAATTGTTTAAGAAAATTGTAATAGAAGTTGCTTTTAAAAATGTTAAAATTTAATTTTTTTTCACAGACAGAGTTACGCCAAGCATGGGGGACATCTGGCCTGGAACCAGAAGAGACTGTTGTGAAATGTCCAATACTGCAGCCTGGGGAACAAGGGACCATAAGTGTACGGTTTCGTGCTCCTGGTAAGATACTGACATGGTCCTTTTTTATTTTTATTATAACACTTCTAAAAATACTAATAATGCATGTGAAAATTGAAAAACTAGGTTTTTAATAAAATATAATTTATAATTTTCAGTAATAATCAAAGCATGTTTTTTTCCAACTTAAGCTTTTTCTTTCCAAAACGATTTAAAACTTTGTTTATAAAATGAGTAAAAACACTAGACAGTCTAAATAAAGAATGTTTTGTTTCAATCGTGTAATTTGTATATCTCAGAGAATTAGGTTGCAAGTGAACTAACTATTGAGAATGGTTGATTCACAAGCCCCATTCTCAGCAAGTGGGCGTCAGGTATCTTCAAAGAAGCTGTTACCTGCTGGGGAATTGACTTATTAGCTGATTTAAATTTTCAGCCTGTAAACAAAAGGCTAAAACTTAATGTAAATAGAACTTTGTATTATATGGAACTAAAAAGATAGAAAAACAAGCGAGTATTTTTCTGCAAATTGGCTATATTTGAGTTTGTCCAATTATTTATTTGTATTTTTAATTTTATTCTAACAATGTTAACAGAAAAAAGATGTTAAAAAACATAGTACATAGTGTTGTCAAAGTACATAGTGTTCAGAAGTGTAACTCCTGTGTATATAAGTTAGTAACGTTCAAAATCTCTCTCTGCAGTAGTTCCTTACCACTCCACTAAATTTGTTTGGAAATGACAATGTTGAGAGTCATCTTCACTCCAGTCTAGAACTGCTTTGTAGCATGATGTCCCTGAAAATACCTGAATCACTTCTTTACTTCAACTCCTTGGCCCTTCAAGTCGCCTCCTTGCACACTGCAAATATCCTGATGCATCATTCTTACATTGGATTGGATTTGGACATTCTTACATTGTGAATTGAGGAGCTTTGGCTTAGTGTACCAGAACACAATATTGTATTGAAAATTCTTCTAACAAAATGAGCAGATAAGGAGAAAGTCTCGTCTAGAAAATTAACACATTCAAATACATTATTCAGTAATTAGGAATATGAAAACAAGTATTCTTTGCCTGGAAGATGGAAGCAGGGAACCCATTATCAACAGCCGAGATGGTGCGGTTAGTGTGTAGCTCATTATGAGCAGATGATCTAGGTATGCACAGCACATGGCACCTCTGGTTCCAGTTGAGATGGAGCATACTTCTGAAATTTAAAAATTTCAGTCTTGTGATCAATGTTTTTAACAACTATATTGCATAATTTGTTTTTTACCCTAATAAAACAATATTACAGTAACAGATACTTTTAACATTTTTCTAAACTTAATAGCATTCAATTCTTTAAAAATAAATCCCTTTCTATTCTTGCAAATTGTGGAACAATCATCAAGAAATTGGTTAAGAATCTCAGGATATTAGATAATAACAATGAAATAATTGAAATCATAAATTAGAATAAAAGCTTTTTAGTAAAGAAACACAATGTTCTCCAGGACTGACTGACAGTATATATGTGATTTAAGCACAGTCGTGCTTGCCCGGGCCCACGCTTGCATCAAGACAGAAAATAAAGAGAACCTATACCTTCAGTCTAAATGTTTAAAAATAATATTCAAAAATATTTGAAATAACTTGGTTTTTAAAACTTTTTAAAATTCTAATTTGAAATTAATATTAATCAAAAATAATTTTTATATAACAAAAAGGCATTAAGTTGTTACTAAATAAAAATGAAAGAAAACGTGTTTTTCCGTATTCTATGCAGCAACTAATTGATTTTGTACTTTTTTTAAAATTAGAAAGTGCACAATTAACACAACGAAATAACATTATTGTTCATTAAGGTTTCCTTGTTTTTTTGTTGTTTTTTTAAAATCTTAAATGGCCATACGTCTTGTAAAACAATAATGCTTGAATAACTATTGAAATTTGTGTTTTCTATTTGGGGCAAATTGATATTAAAAAGGCTTTTATAATATCATGAATGTCTCTCTCTTTGTCTTTCTCTCTTCTCTTTGTCTTTCTCTCTTCTCTTTGTCTTTCTCTCTTCTCTTTGTCTTTCTCTCTTCTTTGTCTTTCTCTTTTTCCTTTGTCTTTCTCTCTTTCTCTCTCTCTCCCTTTGTCTTTCTCTCTTTCTCTCTCTCTCCCTTTGTCTTTCTCTCTCTCTCTCTCTCTCTTTGTCTTTCTCTCTCTCTCTCTTTCTCTCTCTCTTTGTCTTTCTCTCTCTCTTTCTCTCTCTCTTTGTCTTTCTCTCTCTCTTTCTCTCTCTCTTTGTCTTTCTCTCTCTCTCTTTCTCTCTCTCTCTTTCTCTCTCTCTCTCTTTCTCTCTCTCTCTCTTTCTCTCTCTCTCTTTGGAGTGTAATTTTTGAGATGCTTTTGATTAATGAATTTTTTAGAGATTATTTTGTAGATTTTGTAGGATATGTAACACTTGTATGAAAAATCAATTGTTAGTTGCATTACTTGTTTGCAGCATTTCCTGGAAAATTCAAGTCATATTGGCACTTCTATCACATGGGTGATAGATTTGGTCACTGGATTGGATGTGCTGTAGTTGTTAAGGATATGAAGGAATTACCAGGACATCTTAACAAAGGTACAATTGGCTATTTAACAGAAGACATACTATATAATTCCTTTTTCAATGAATATGCATTTTAATGTGAGCTCATGTTCTTTTCAGAAGTTATATATGAGCCAAATGGACAGAATGATCTCTCTCTTGATTCTGGTATTAAAAACAAGTCTGATGTAATTAATAAACTCCCTTATTGTAAAACTGAATGTAAACTGAAAAGCAGTCTTCCTCCAGCTCATAGAAGAGAGGAATATGAAAGTGACTTTGAATCTGACAATTTGAGTGTAATTTCTGGACCAGGATCTGAGTCCTCCGACTCAGATGATGAAAATTTTGTTGTTATTCCAATGCCTGCTTGCTTTGTGTGTGATGTTCCTTTAGGACAGGCAGGTTTGTATCAGTTGAATGATAATGATATAATACAGTTAGGCTGTGTATTGTCGATATGTTTCTGCTTTGGGTAGAAGGAAATTGTACAATAAATAGTTCTTACATTTTCTTCTGTTGTAATAAAATAATCTTGCCACCTGCAAGGCCAATTTGAATTTTTCTATTAGTTTGCTGGATAAAGCAGATTAATCTTTAAAGCGTGAAAAGATTGTTTTAAATTTACATTCTGTCACTAAGACATGGGAATGTATGCATCATCATGAGGAAGAGGATTTTTTTCTTCTTGATGATACGTTTCTTTATGAATTCGCTAAAAATGTTTGAAGTACAATATTGAAAATAATTTGAGAACTATAGCAATGTTTAAAATATTACCCACTAATGAATTCCACATTCAGTATTATGTTAACAGTCAAAGAACTTCTTCTTTCTTTTTTCCTCAGAAACCGTTCCGGTCTTAGTGAAATCTGAATTGAAGGAATCAAAGTATGTAAATGAACAGGGAGTACAAGGCAATGTTGATTTGCTATCATCTAGTACTGTAAATGAACCTGAACAATACGAAGATAAGCCACTGGAGAAAGTTTATGCTGTGGACCCTTCTGGATGTTGTATTGCTGTCAAAGATAGCAGTGAATCTGGGGTTCAGAATTCAGAAAGGGTACAAAGTCAATCATCATCCAGCATTGCGGAAGCCAATTGGAGTGAGACTCCCCATCGTTGTGAAAGTGAACCAAAGAACCACAAACAAGAAAATAATTCACATTCTGCAACTCATTCACATGCTACTGGAACTGAACACGCAGCTACTGATGATGTGCATTCAAATTCACATGGTAATAATAGTAGCACATCCAATACAAATAAACATTCTCCATCTGGCTCAATGGGACAAGATCCTTTGACTAATGTGATCCATATCTTGCCAGAAACGCTTGTCACAGGCGCTGTAAATGTTGCTTCTACAGCATATAGCACAGCTCGAGCCGTCATCAGTAATTTGCAGCATCGAACTCGTCAGATTGGGGTTTGTGATATATATTTATTAATTTTATTGTAATACTTTAGTTATGACCAAAGAAGCTATTTTGCTATAATCTTAAGCATGTCACAAAATTTTCAATAACTGTGCCACAGTCAATAAGAATCCCTCATGATCTCATTTGACACCACTGAGGTTCCGGTTCGATTCCCATAGAATCCCCCCAAAATCTCATGTGTTTGTTACGACAAAACAATTTTGCCTGCTTCACACTAGCTAGTTCAACCCTCTGTGAAGCGTCCTAAATCTTACCCCCCTCCTTATTCTTTCCCAATTCTGGCCGATAGTTAAATAAAGCAGGACACGTGCAAGACGTGAGCGCTAAGACACTTCCTATCGGTAATTCCCTGACTTGTCTGTGACTGACATGACTTGACTATCCGGTGGCCCCTAGAGGGTGCTGGATGCATAATAATGGAGGATTACTCCAACAGAAATGAACGGAGGATTACTCCACAGTGTGTACAATGGTCCTTAAGAAGCTAGGAGACACTTTACGTCTATATAGACGCAACAAATTAAAAATTAAATAAATTTCATGTTGATAAATTCATTAGTATACTTAAATCAGTTCATACTGATGTACAGAAAGACAACAATTGATTTGATGTGACATACATTTTAGAAATCGAATTGGAGTTGAAAAAATGTTTATAAGTTGCAGAAAGCAGTTTCAGCATATCTGGTTTATTTACATGTATTGATTGTATTTGTGAGTAGAAATGCTTCAAATGTTTTTCAATTAAGTTTCTCAAATTCTCGGTAGCTGTGTGCAACTACACATTCATGAGGGATAAGTTGGAAATTAAAATCCCTGAGCATCACTCGAACCACCGACTTTTTGGTCCGAAGCCCTGAATTACACTCCACTACATTTAACCACTTTGGCCAACCGGGATGGACATGAACTTTACACTTCCACGCTAATCTTAAAGTAATGGTTATGTCAGTTCTAGCATTAGGGAGCTCAAAAATTGAGAAAATGTGGAAAATGCCCTTTTGGCAACAAAGAAGACAGCTGAGAAGAGAATAAGACCTAACCGAAAAGCTAGTCCAGACTAAAAAAATTAAAAAACTAGTGTGAGAAAGTCTGTGCTATTCTATAGTTAGCTTGTTTATTTATTTACCATACGTTGTTACATACGAGGAAAAACTATAATGAAATAATTTTGGGCGGATTTTGAGAAAATATTTTTTTAAAGAAATTGCATAAATTTCAGACGCTAATTAAACAAAATTGGTTTTTTCTTCTTCCCCCCTCTCTCTTTCTCTCTTCAAAATTGGTGCCATTTTTGAGAAAAATTTGAAAATGTTTTTGAGGCTTCTTGTGAAGTACCCTGAAAAATTAAAATATCCATTTGAAACTCCCAAAGCCATGAGTTCATTGAAATCGATTGGGAATTATCGATTTTGAAGAAAATTGGCTAAACGGTTTAGGCGCTAGCTGTGACCAGACAGACAGACATTTTGCCACCAATCAATTTTTTAATATTAAAGAAAACATGGATTCTGGCTATAGCAAGTGGTAGAAGATTTTTTTCTTCTAAATTTAGCAACAGGAGTGATCCACTTTTTCGTCACAAAGTCCTGTTATGAAGAGTTTTTCTGCCGAAAATTTGTCATATTCCTCCAAACAATTACATAACTTTCTCTATTTAATAAAAATTTCATAAGGCAAGAAAGTAACAATGATGGAGGCGTTTTCAGTGTCAGCATACAACATACATAATTCTGTGTGTAAATTGACAAAAATTTATATGAAACTGAAATTAATATTATTCTTAAATTATTTTAATATTAACTATATAATTTCAAATTCCAACAAATATTTTCCTTGACTTTAAGTACATGAAAGTAAATAAATGTTCAAATTAAAAATGCAATTACTTAAAAAAATTCAGGGTGATTTACTCTCCCATCTCTTGATGCCACTGCTGTGTCCCCAGATGTGGCCGAGGACAAATTCCATTGACATTAAGAGTTACACTGGGACAGCGGTGAAATGAGTGTTAGGGTTTAACACTTCAATATTTATGCTATTAATTTGTTGTTTCTGTATTGTTTTAAATATATTTTTTTAAACTTAATTCCTATTATTGAAAAATTTTCTTTACTTTTAGGAAGGACAAGAATGGCAATGGAATGATCTTCCTGAAAATGCTGTACAGCCAGACAGTACAACCACAGGAAATTTAGAACTCCTTCAGGAAATGGGCTTCAGTAATAGGATATTAAATGTCCTATTACTACAGAGATATGATAATGATCTTACTAAAGTTGTAGCAGAGCTGTTATCACTTGAAGGGTAATCTTCAAGTGATAACTATTGGATGAGTGTAATTCTTATAATTAATCCATTTATGCTAGTACAATCTGTTTTCTTCTCATTATTTTGTTATGAACTTATTTTCAAGAGATTTGGGAAGTGCAAAAATGTTTTGTTATGTGTTCAGATGTAAATTGTAACTGTTCTGGCCAGGCACCTAACCTTGTATCATTTGATAAAATTTTTTAAATGTTGATACATCTCGATACCTGAAAACTGAAACTTGAAATGTTAAATGAAATTTAATATAAATGGTTCATAATACATACTTGGCATAAATGGATTGATTTTATTGTATTATCTTATGATCTGTAATGTGTAATTATTGGAGATGGGAAATCATATTGTAAGTGTTTGAATGTCAAAAGTTTTATTATTTTTTTATTGCATATACATTCATAGTTGTTTTGTTCTTTGTTTGCACTTGTGTATTACTTGGCCACAACAAATCAATCCAAAATTTCAATGCACTAAAAAACAATGGTTGTTAAAGTTGAAATATTCTTCTGATATTCTTGCATAAAGATAAAATGTATATACAATGTGACTGCATGAGTGTAGGAACAGAAAATATGACAGTTGTTAGCAGGGATAATACTCTGATTGATGCAAAATTTAATGAAAACTTTTTTCTTGTTTCTTGTCTCAGTTATGATGAAATAGGTGTCCTTACTTTTTAAAAGGCAACTTCTCACTTGGAATCTGTATATTTCTATTATAATATCCAAATGCTTTTGAATCTGCATTTTGTATTATGCATACTGGAATTCTATATGGTTTGAGGAAGAATGAGAAATACTTTTCATCAAATTTCCTGGTCTAAAACATGACTTTTGTTGGACTCCCTATGAATGTTTGGAAAGCAATTTTGTTGACATTCATTACAAGTCATAAGAAAAACCCGAAAGTTACTTAAAAATTCTCTCAATCCTTGAATTGCTTTTTACTCTGCTTGTGTTTACTATAGAATAATCATGATTTTTCCTTTTTTAACTTGGAAGGTCTTCATTAAAAATAATCTAAAGAATTATTTGAAGTATAATTATTTGCAGAACTCTTAAAGATTGTTCATAACTTGAAATCTGATAATTGCTTGCCAACTACTGTACTGAGCAGAACATCTATGAATTCATTAAAATGCATGCATGCTGTAAAAGAATGTATTTGATGTAAGTGGGGCCAAATCAATATGAAATGAATTTTGATAAACTTAAAACATTCATTCATAATTAAAATAATTTTATTGATGTCATTGCATTTCTCTAACTGTACAACAAAAATATAATGTTATTCTTATTACAATGTTTTTGTCTTCTTAGACAACAGTAGACATATATGGCTCAGGCATTCTAATAATCTATTTAAATAATCTGAAACTGCAAGAAAATTTTAAATTAAGGCAGACCCTAAGGTAACAATATCCTCAATAATTTTAAAAAGGAAAAACAAATTTACCGTGATTATGGAGTAATTTTCTTTTTTGAAACTAACCGGCCAATATAAATAAATTGGGGGAATTGTTTAAGTGTCAAATTTTAATATATGAATTAATGGCCACCCTGGGGAGCAAATCAAATACAGTTATGGAATAAAAGAGGGAAGAAATTCTTGTAAATGGGATAAAGGAATAAAAAGCCATAGCAGACTACAGTATCATTTCTTTGTAGATATGATTCTCGAAGAGAGTTATTAAGTTAATAAACCAGAATGAAAAAATTGTCAAAATAATCCTGTAGCACACAGCACTGTGAGTAAATAAAGAATTCTCAAACGGTTTCTTTTTGTAAAAGATTTATCGAGAAACACAAGTGCCCATATGGGCTATATAGTATTTGATAAATCAGTAACTTTTTGTGTGTATACTATGACATAGAGTGCATGATGTATGGTGTGATGTCAATATACAAATGAAACTTACCAAGTCAATTTTTGATGTTTTTAAGTTATTTACATCACTAAGTCATATTTTTTCTATTTTTGATTAGTGAAGTCTGGAAGTTTTGATGTACTAAATAATCAATTATTTCCTTTTTAACTAAGTCATACAACAATGAAAATGGGAAGGAAAAATCCATATGTGGATATAATATATTAACGAGTAATTACAGGAATTTTAATAGTAAATCACTACCCTCTTAATATTACCAATAATTAATTTCTATGTAGTTTTGCCCTCAGAGGCATGCAAATCTGGGAAAAAATTTTACGTATTTTTTTAATTCCATCATAGCTTTTATCTTATAAGAACATCACTTGCAAGAAAAACTATTTTCTGTAACATGAAAACTTTGCTGATAGATTCAGGTGGTCATTTGCGTATCTGGATTACATACTGCAGTCCCTGAACTTCAGTTGTGACAGGCATTATCAGATTGCAACAGAATAGCATTGTAAAAATTATAATTTTTTTCGTTTGTTTCTGAACAAAGTAGACTTAAGTCTCTGGTGATATTAAACATTTTACTTACCAATTTGCCTCGCACAAAGAATGCTTTAGGAAGAACAGAATTCATGAAAAAACTGCTGTGCAAAAACAGTGTTTCTCAGTAAATAATAAGAACCCTTTATCTCGCAACGAAGAATACAGGTTTTTTTACCACTCAAAATGAATTGCTCTATCTGCAAATTCATAGGTCATACTGTTTTAGGCATAAACTTTGTTTGGACATTCATAACCACAAAAGACATACAAAACTCTAGATAATAATGAAAATGACAAGTAAAAAAAAAATTATGAACATATAATACTCAGTGTTACAAGAACTAATCTTTGAATTTTGCAGCTAATTCATTATACTTTATTACTGAAGATAACCAAGATATATAATCTTGTTAAAGTGTGTGTACAGCTGACAAGAACATGCAATTTTGAGAGAATGTTATACATGAAGGGAACTGCAAACCTTAAAACTAAGAATATTAATGTTTGTTTGATTGTCACATCATGAAACATTTTAAATGAATGTATCTCAAATGCTATTAGAAATTAAATGAAGGCAGCTTTGGCTTTAAAAAGTTAACTCACGTTTGTTCTGTGTATTGTATCTTAATTTTGGGTATAATATGAAATTATAAATAGCACAAGATTTTTACTAGGCAAAGGCATGTGCATATTGGGGCTCATCACTGAATTACTTGACATTTCAAGACTGAATTTTTGCTACTGTTATATTCAGATTGGTCCCCAATTACTGTCGTGGTACTTGGTCATTGACTCAGAATCAACCCAGGATTGTATGTGCTTAACAAAGCAGTTTGGCGCTACCTGGATGCTGAATTTGTTTAGTATTGTGTAGAAATGATATTTTGCAATTGGTATGCAAAATCAAAGAAATTAATTATGACAAGGGTGTTCAGTTTATATGAACACTCTATCAATTTTTTTCAGTGGGTGCACTAATTTAAGGTATGTTATCAACATTATGTATTATAACAGATTTATTTCTTAAACTCTAATTATTCATTACAATGCACAGTACATATGAGTATTACAAAATGCTAACCATTTACTTTTGGACTCTATCATTTCCTGAGAATTAAAAGTGATGTTACAAGAAATTGTGTTCATCATTCTTACTAAGCAGACAATTCAATTACTAAAACACTACAGTGTTAAACCAGAGTATTTGTATTCTCGTTCTTGCCACACATTCTCCTAATTATAGTACAGCATTTGCAATGAGTTTAATTAGGAAAGTTGGAAATTCCAAGAATTGTTGTTTCTTCTTGTTGACTGTTGTACTGTGTGTGTTGACTGTTGAATGTGTTACTGTCACATTCATGCTGGAAATTGAATTGGCCAAGTAAATATAAGTTGTCACATAATGCAATTAATAAATTTTAGTATTGATGGCTGTATTAAATAAACTGTAGTGCGCCACATAAACGTGTTGCTTTGAAGTTGACACTGCAATGATTATTCTGAAATTAATGTAACTGCACTTACTTTAATGTAGTCAAAGTTAATTTCACTGGACAGGGTGTATGGATGTATTGCCATATTTATATGTAGTGAATTAAAGTAAAATGTGAGAACAGTTGTATTCTTTCCATCAGTATATCCCCAAATAAGCTGTGAGGCTCTGAGAGAAGGTGTTTTGGGGGAGTGCTTTCTGGCAAACAAATTTCCATAATATGCATGGGTCTAATGACAAAAATACTGAAGAACTTGTTCTACCCTATATCCTTTAATTTTGAGTCATTTACTTTTTAATATGAGTAGCTCACTTCCAAAATGCATAATTCTGTTGAAACATTGCATTTTGAAATGAAATGACTGGACTTCACTGGATGCAGAGAGTATGTAAGTGACCGGATGTGCATGAAAAAAAATCTTTGAGATGTTACATAGTCTTAACTCGGGAGGTAAAAAAAAAAGTTCCATGCCTGCAGATGTTTGAGCATGAAAGAAGAATTTTATCTGAGTAAATGCTTAATACATTTGAATTCATAAACAAAATATATTCACTTTTCTTTAAAAAATGTGCACCATCATGCTTCTGTTAACTATTACATTAATTCTGGTTTGTATCTCCAAGTACTACGGTGTGAGAAGATTAAGCTGGTAGAAACTAACTGAGCTACAATAGCAGATATTTTCTCATATTATTTGAAACTTGTATCTCATTAATTCTTTAAGTCACATCATGAGAAACTCTTCCGCAAAAGAAGTACAGAAGAGAGATATTAATAATTTTCAAAATGTCAGAGGTTTTAATGAAAATCTTAATTATTGCTTATTTATAAGTGCTTTCTTCTATTAAAGAAATAAAGGAAACATGGGAATCAAATACCACATTCAATTTAGGAAGCAATACAATACAATGTTTGCATGTTTGTGTATATCTGCTTTAAATTTTAAAGATATCTCCTTAAGATTTTAAATGTCTCCTTAAGATTTTAAGACTAGTAGCTCTTCTGCTAATTGACTATTTTTTTTAGGTAATATAAAGAAAAAGATATTTCTACTCTAGAACATTTTTTTAAATTTCGAGAAAATGAGGGATTGAAGAATGTGTTCCCAAGTAAATGCCATGAAATTAAAAACACCTATAATATCTGTTGGGGTAAGTTTGATAAATATCATGAAGCAAATTGTTTGAAAAAATTACAAATGTTACATTTTTGAAAATTGATAAGTTATCCAAGGAAATAATACTGGGAACATGGAATTTAGTGTGTTGTGCTCTATCCTTATAAAAAGTTGAAAGAAGAAATTGGAGCCTTTTGAGAAAATCTTGTGTAAGTATTTTTTTAAATCGTCACCTTCACCCAAATTTTCCAGAAAACTATTTTGAAAAAATTGAATTTTCAATTATATTGTAGATTTTGATTCAATTTTTTTTGTTTTGTTTTGTTTGCAGTTTTCAACAATCTAGAGGAAGTAATGAAAATTGGATCTACACCATTTTATAAATCCACTTTGCCATTTTGGAGAAAATTTTGAAAAGGTCCTAAGAGCCTCATGTAGAGTACCCAAAAGTTAAAAGGTTGGTTTCAAATTTGCAAGGCTTTATTTGTGGCCAGATTGAAGTAGGAATATTAATTTTTTGATAAAATTGTGTGTATGATTTAAATTAAAATAGATTCAAAGGAAATATTTCTAATAAAGAAATGGGGAAATAAAATTGCAATTTCCTTTTGGATGGAAATATGACGGGAATTATTAGGACAGTATAACGGGTTATTAATGAACGGGTTTGGAGTGATAACAAGGATTTGGAAAATGTCTTACATTTTTAACATTCTAATGTGGGTAAACAAAAACCTTTTATTGGAAGCCATTTGCAATAATTCTCTACCTATACTATATCATCATGGTGGGTGGAGGCATGGGTGCTTTCACACAATATGGTAACTTCCAGCAGGAAATTCTTCCCCTTCCTTGCATATATTAATTTCTGTATCGAACATTTAGCAAATGCATTTCATGTAGCATTCACTCAAAACCAATTGAGGGGTTAGATAGAAGAAGGGCGTAACTCAAATTATGGAGTTTATATTTAAAATGTTCTTTAGGTGACTTTCCACCACCTGTCCATATGGTACAGCACTAATCCCAATAGATGACGTTTG
This sequence comes from Gryllus bimaculatus, assembly GCA_017312745.1. Classification (NCBI taxonomy): domain Eukaryota; kingdom Metazoa; phylum Arthropoda; class Insecta; order Orthoptera; family Gryllidae; genus Gryllus; species Gryllus bimaculatus. The sequence continues at coordinate 115,639 of BOPP01000292.1, read as the reverse complement.
AGAGTCTTTAGAAATTCTGAATTGCGCCCTTTTTTCATAACATTGTTACCTCTACGATCTTCTTCCTGGTGTTTAGAATATCAACACGATGGCGGTGAATACAGAAGATGTGAATTTGTCGGATATATCTGAATTTTCATCATATGATAGAGACTTTAAGCCTCCAGATGATGGTAATACGTCTTCAGATGCTTATTTCGTAGTTTTGAAGATAAAAATAAAGGATGAAAATGGATAACCTTTCCAAAAATCAGAAAACAAGAATTAATGAATCTTAATTAACCTGGATGAAAATGTAAATTGTTCTGTATTACTGAAATTACGAAACGCATGCAGCATTTGAAAGAAGAAAATTATTATTATATCAAAATATGCTTGTTCTGTGGAATAAGAGCATAATTCAATATTTCAAATTAATGTAAATCTACATTTCAAGATGGCTGTATTCAAGTGGCTCTGGAATATGCTGAAGTCTGGGAAAGATATAATGGAGGAGGAAGAGAAAATGGAAGTCTATCATAGAGAAACACATTGGAATAAAGTGTTAAAGTATTAAAAGAATCACTATGTACATTTAATATCAACAACTGAAAATATTTGATGGTACAAAGCACATGTAATAGGGCTAATAACATTATGACATTCAAATATCTCTTCTTTTTTTATACTTAATTAAGGTATGTAATATTTGTATTGACGAATTAAAGGTATACCTAAACCAGATTTTATGTAAAAGCCTAATTATGTTTTGGTCTGGTAAAACAATCTTTGCAGGTTTGACACTTTTCATTTGCAATTTTTCTACTGACATTCATTTGAATTTGATGATTTAATCACTTTTACAGTCTTTCTAAGGGTGGTAATACAAGAGATGGTTTTGTAGCTCGATAGACCTCCACTTGAAGAGGATGACAGATAGAATCAGGAATTTCTTGTCCAACCGCTATAGATACATCACCTGTAAGAATTAAGAAATGTGTTTTATAGACTTATAAACAAGCATGAAAGTAATAATTCACTTTGAATGTTCAAATGAATTCACCATGAGGACATGCACTCAGTGCTACCAATAAATCCATATCTGCAATAAATTCAATGTAATCTCCTTTTCGAGCAGGGCTGGCCTTTGTGAAGTATTGATGAGTATCACGGGAGAAGCCAGTACACATAAAAATATTCCAAACATCATGTACATCTTCTTCCTGTAATCCTAACTTTTCAACTGCTTTCGTAAGATATGTATGGCAAGAATCCTCACTCTCCTTCCCCGTAATGAGTTTTGTAGTATAATTGTCACACCTTGTACCTATAATTGAGAAAGATGCCCCAAAAATACATATAATACGCATTAAATTGAGAAAGTATCAATTCAAGTATGTATGTGTGTATATACATACATGCATACATACATACATACATACATACATATAAATTATATAATTAACTAAATTTAAGAAATAAAAATTTTGATAAAGTAGAATATGTTAAAAATACTGACCAATTACATCATGAACAGAAGCGCCATCTTCATCAATGCCATATGCTTTTAGGGAATCGCCAACAACTGTTGCCATGGGTCGAAGATAAGGCAGTGAACTCCATAACCTATCATATACAGTCAAGTGTGCTGAATGGAGCTGGCGTGTTTTACCTACATTGAAAAATGGAGCAAGATAGTAATTGATTGAATAATACCTTCGAGTATGAGGGAAAATGAAACAATTACAGTAATAATAGTACAATACCAGAATAAAATTTCTCCTTAGTGTTATGGAGATTCCAAAAATTAACATCCCCAACCTGTAATAAAGAAAATTAAGATCTCGCTTACATTCAAAAGGCAGATAAGCAGATTCGTCAAGGTAGGATCTGTGAATGGTAAGTGTGTAACAAGTAGCTGTGTTTGGGGCAGACAAAATGAAAATTGGTTCACGGCCTGATCAGTGGAAAGAATTAGATTACAAAGTTATTCGCAAACATTACATAAAATATATTTCCATCATCAGGGCTATAATGTACAAGATCAAATAAGCAACAATAACCACTTTAGCCTACTCTACCTCACACATTACTGTAAAAAATATGGAAAGAAATAATGAAATATAATTACAATTCCTTTCAACCACAAAACAGAAAACAACTAACTGGAGATACATATTCTTGCAGGTATATGCAGATACAGGTTCTTGCAGGTATGCCACGTGATGTATGGAACATTTTTAAAGGAACACCAAACCAACACACACTGTGTTTGCTAATTGTAAAGTGTATGATGAAGTGACTATTATAAATATATTGTTGTTCTTTTGATCTTGAACATTATAGCCCTGTTGATGGAAATATATTTTCTGTAATGTTGGCAAACAATATATAGTTTGATTCTTTCCAATGACCAGCCTTGATTATATTTATGGTCGTAAGGATTCTCCATGATTCAAAATGCAAATGAAGGAGATAATTCACATAAGTTAATGCAAATCATTTGTGATTATGGAACTATGATCATCATTATTATAATTTTTTCAAAATCCTTTATTGTAGTGATAATTTTGGAATAGTTACAAATCTTTTAACTTTTCCCATTTATCACAATCTATTCTTTTTGAAAGAGAGATCTTCAAACTAAGTTTAGTCCGTAACTTTTTTTCATTTGAACCAGGTTTTTCCATCTTAACTGAAGAAAGGTTTTGTTCATTAACATTACACCATTAGATTAACATATCCTCACTTGTTTCTTTTTTTGCCATCTTTGCTTACGCAACGTGTCACCAAACCCTTGTTGAACAGTGAGTAACTGGTATGGAGTGATCCTCCGTTATTATTTTTGCAAGTCTCGTCACATCACATCACAATCAGTCAGTGCCTTTTATCTCTTCAGCCAGGAGCTCAGTGCCTTAAGTTACCAGGCTTCCTAGACGGTCACCCAACCAGGAACCTGCAAGATCTCCAATTCGCCTAACCTACGTGTCTTCACAGAGCATAGTTAAGGAATTCGGCTAGTAATGCTGGCTAACATAGTTCTTCGACAAACTCACTAATCTTATTGGTGGTACAATCTTGAGACGGAAAAGTATTAATGTTTGCTTATGAGGGACGTAATTAATCCACAATAGGCACCTCGCAATTTTCCATACAAAACCATCAAAGTTTAAAGCAAAAAGATTTCTAAAGTAAAATAAAATACAATTGGTTTTTGACTTAAACATTACCATAATTTGTTTGCTCAAAATTGTATTAATTGTGACTACCCTGCAAAGCGTAATTTTAAAATCAAGTAGTAATTTTTTGAAAATTAAAAACAAGAAAAATATCTTTAAGGATTAGTACAAATATTGTTACAAAATGTTGTAGTTTTTCATTATTGTGGATATTTCCATTTTATTGAAGAATTTACAGAAATACTTTATCCCATTCTTTCCATTTAATGAAAGGTAACAAACATAGTTTTCTCTAAAAATTACCTCTCAAATTAAAATGCTTCCGAGGTGTCTGACTACATACTAAATACCATCCAAAACTGATGGACACATTCATCATGCTGAAACCTTAAGTCAGGGTGACTGCGGCCTTTCCAAGCTTTGTACAGGAGGTAGACCTGTTCCCAATTTGTTTTCAGAGCTTTCAGTTTGGTTTCATGACATTTTGATTATGATTTTGAGGTAAAGTTAAATGAATAAATCATTCTGTTGATGAGTGGCCATTATTTATTATTATTATTACTGTTATTATTATGATTGTTATTATTGTTGATTATTATTATTATTATTATTATTATTATTATTATTCCAACTTACCTGTGATCCTTCAACAACAGTAATGCGACACAAATCTCCACGTTGCATGGTCCAGGTTCTTGCTGATTTCTTGGGAACTCGTAGTTCCTCTATTTTCTCTCCTAAAAGCGCTTCATGTCTTAATGTGTCGTAAAGGGCGTGGTCCACACCAGCAGCTGCAGGTTTATCATAGCATATTACTGGTTGCCTTTTGAGGAATGTTCGTGGACGATCACCTTTACCACACCATCCTGTTTTGCATTCAGCCATGTTGAAGAGTATATCTGCAATATTTTAAACATTTAGTTAGAAATTTCCTCAATCTTTTAACATTAAGTAATATAATGACAACAATAATAATATTAATAATACAATGAACATTGATCAAAGTTTGTAGTGTGTGAATGCTGTCAACTCAAATATTTTTCTAGTATGGAAAGAGAAAAAGAGTTGAGAAAATTAATATAAATATCTCTAAAATTTAATTTTAAAGGAAATTAGTAAAGAAATGAAATTTTCAACATAAATAGTATGGCAGGTGTCAGCAACAGTTCAGTAAGTTGAGCAGAAGTACTAAATGTTGTCAAAACCATAAGTTTAACAACTAAATCATCCATGTTTTTTTTTTTGTGCACACCTCTTAAAAACACATTACCATGGACTTCTTTTAATGTTTCCAATGAGGTAAAATTACTTCTATTCTTTGCTAATGAGATATTCAACATTTCAATTTAACTAGTCTCTGATGTCTGACACATATGGGACTGGACTTTGTCAGATTATAGAAATCTGTCAGATAACTAGTTTTCCGATAGAAAAAAGGAATTAATTAAATTGAAGTGTTTATTTTATTGAGAAAACTCTTATGGTGTTAAAAGTACCTAATAAAATAAAACTAAATGTACATTTGTATAAAAGAAAAAGACGTTCAAACTGCAATTTACTACCATGACAAACAGCATCTTGAAATGGTACATGATGAAGGCTTGTATCGGACAGAAAACGTATGACTTCAGAAACTCAACTGGATAAAAGAATAAAAACTGGTATTTTAAACTACATTCTAACTTTATTGTTTTGTTCTATCCCGAATTGTTGAAGGAAGAATACTATTAACTAAATCAAAGGGCTCTGGAAGTGGGGTACTGAATGCTGAAAAGGCATAATAGAAATGACCTCATTTGCTTTCTATGTAGGAGTATAAAAACACAACAGGAGGGGGAAACTCAAAAATTATACCTTCCTAAATAAAAAAAAATTCAATTCTTATATAATTCATTCTGTTCGGCTTGCTTTTAAAAATTGATTAGACCTCAACCCTTTTAACAAAATTAACTAAAATCTACTGTTGAGGATGATATGAAATTAGTGACATTTCACATGGGTCTTTCATACAAACACACAGAAAATGATGGATGTTATGTAATTATATAAGCTATTCAGAACTTTAATGTACACAAAAAAATGCAGTGAATAACCTATTAAAATTACAGCACACCGAAATGGATATAAAATGAACTGAGTTTTGTATTTGCTAATAGGCTTGAACATTGTTAGATAAGCAAGACATCAAAAATAGGTTATATATATTATATATATAAATATATATATATATATATATATATATATATATATAGATTATATAAAATTTGGTGTGTTAATAGATAAAAATTATTGAACTATTTTCACTATAAAGTAAAAGTAGTTAAAAGGAGATTTTAATGTATTTATAAACATAACATATTAAAGCGTTCAGTTTTAATCTTCCTTTCAAAGCCGTCGCTTTAAGCTTCATAACTTTTTTTCTATTTTCATTTCGTTATTTCATGATCATAAATCCCGCCTTCTGATACAGTAATATGAAAGAAATCAAACTGGTACAGAACATAAACTACGTTATCGAACATCAGTGTGCACTCCACTCTAATAAATTACAAATCTCATAAAATAATATAAGCCCTTGACTGGAAATCAAAACAACGATTTCAAAATACAATTGTTTAATATTCACACGTACATGTGATCCGCAACAGGTGTCACTGTCGAATGTCGTCCACAAGCAGCTTGGGTTAGGGGTTGTCACAACAGATGCTAGCGAATCAGACTGCGTGTTATTACAGTCGCCAGCCTATATATGTAACCGGCTAATGTCACAGTGACTCGCAGCATTACAAGACATCTACGTTATCTCTTAACGTTGACTGCTTGCGACTTTGCAATGGACCATGATGCGAAGACCGCTACGTCACTCGAGTCAACCATGATACAAGCCTGTACGAGCAAAAGAGCGTAGTCAGCGCTGGCAAGGACGGCGCGTGTAGAGCAGAGAGTATATTTAGAGTGTGTAGAGTGAGCGTGAATAGAAAAGGTGGAATGTACGATATAACTGGGCTTGTAATTCCACAACTGCATACTTCCATCTCAATTTATCTTGCAACCATAATTTTGAGTAATTTTTTGCAGAGCGATATTGCTATTTCTGCGTTCAGATAGAATCTCACAACGTGCCTGTAGAACGATAGAATTTGTGCCAAATCTCATAAATTACTGAGACGGATATAATGAAGTATAACCTGGATTTACCTCTGCCCGAAGTCTTTTTGAAATCAGCTCATTGTCGACATTTTGCATCAAACTTGTGAAATTTACAGTTTATTTTTCATATATTGATTTTGTATTCGGTAATAATTAAAAGTAGAAAATTCTTATAAAGATCATAAGTAGACTTCGAATTTTTAGACGAACGTCTATTATTGTCCTTTTGGCGCAGACACGAGACTAATTATAAGTGCTTGCATGGCATATATAAAAATTTCGCCATATTTTACTAATTTCAAATGATCACTGAAATTGAAAGTTATACGGTCTCTGGCCATGTGAGAGGTGTGTGTGGTGAGCCATGTGAGAGGTGTGGTGGGCCATGTGAGAGGTCTGGCCATGTGTTTAATAGGAACTCGAAAACAATTCCAAAATAATAGTGCTACAAAAGCACATAATTTCTCACATTCTTTCTAAATTTGCAATTTTCGAAAATTCAGAGTTCAACGGAAATGAGGTCTGCGTTATTCTTATAAATGTTCCTAGTTCTATCCGTAGAAAAAATGTTGAAGAAAAAATTGGGAGCGGTTTTTGAGAAAATGTTTTTTTAATACATTGCATATTACGCTAAAGTATTCGTTTTTTCAAAAAAATGCACATAGCGGTTTTTAGAGCTGATTTTTTTTTTGAACAGATTTTGGTCAGGGCAAAAATCTTTCTTCAGTTTTGTAATTTGGAAGTGTTAAAACTTTCGAAAATACAGAGTTCGCCGAAAATGAGGCAGGCACCACTTTTTTACCATCCTTTGATACATACGAGAAGAAATTTTAAAGAAAACATTTTGAGCTTTTTTTTTTTAAGAAAAAATGTACAATATTAAAAATTTCCTATATTCCACGCAAAATCACGCGAAAACTATTCGTATATTGGAACATTATTTCAAGGTCTGACTTGGAAGAAACTATTTCATAAACGAAAAAATCTCTATGTGCAATATTGTAGTTAAAGGAAGACACCGCTTTCTGTTATACGTAAACGATATACCGTCGTCTATTAAAAACGGAAGAACGGTTCTGTTTGTCGATGACACGAATGTTCTTTGCAAAAAAGAAACAATAAATTGTACGATTTTAGAAGTTTCAAATAGATTTTGTAATAACAAATTAATAGTTAGTGAAGGAAAAACAGTTTCAATGCATTTTTGCCTTTCAAATCAGCAATCGCATACTCCATTGAAAATGAATAATTTGCAATTAGGTGATATTCAGGTAACAAAATTTCTAGGTCTGTCAATTCAATCAAACCTCAAATGGAATGTACATATAACAAAACTAATCACTAAATTAACATAACTTCATTATGTCACGCATTCAGAATTCTATCAAGTCTTCATGCAGCTTGTTGCGTGTATTTTGCAAATGTACATTCCTGCCTGAGATATGGTATAAAATTCTGGGGAAACTCATCATGTAGTACTCAGACCTTTAGATTGCAAAAGAAAATTATTCGAATAATGAAAAAATACCATCCGTGTTACCCTTACAAGCCTTTCTTCATTGAGCTTAGAATCTTATCCCTGCCTTGCCTATATAGTTACGAATCTGTAATATTTGTCAAATGTGACTTAACGGTGGGAACATATTTTCTTTCAATACTGATATTTATAATTATAACACACGTCGTAAAAATCACGTTCATCAAGTGTCAGTATCAACAGCTCACTATCAGAAATCCACATATGTATACGTTATTTTACAACGCACTGTCAGATAACATTAAACAATTGATGTCGGATCACAAATTTAACTTAAAAGTAAATTCTTTTCTGCTGCATAACTGTTTCAATACAATTAGAGACTATACTGATTATCAACAAGTAAAATAAGGTTTATTTTAACAAAACAGTGATAAATAACGAATTAGTTTACATTTGTATTATATATTTTTTTTGAAAGACTTAATATGTTTGTAACAAATAATGTACTTCAGCTTTGATCATGGGTCAATGACCCCCATCTCGATCAGGTTGTTGTCCATTTTCCCTGATTGAGCAAATGCTGAGATGGCCCCTTGTTTTGCTTCTGGACGTAAATGTAGCTTCACTATGCGCACTTTTTTGTTGAACTCTCCTTTTGCTTGTAATGGTAAGAGTAGAGGTAAGGGCGAGTTGCTATTTTGTTAGCAATGCAGAAAAATCATACTTTTAATTCGTGTACAGATGCAAATAAGATTTCTATAACTCAGAAACGAAAATGACTATTTTTCAAATATTGTTATCTTGCAATTTTTAAAATTTATTTTTATTTATTTATGTTAAACGTATATTCATCTTCCAACTATTTATAGTTAAAATGACGGGAAGGGATTCAGGAACTCAAGAAAACGTGCGCAGATAATCTTTTCCCCCTACGTCACACAGTTTTTACTATTTTTTACTGAATAAATATGTCTAAATGATACCGAAAAAATTTGAACTTGTGCAATTTTCGCAAATATCGGGGATTTCAACGGTAATGAGACCTGCGCCATTGCCTTATGCGTCTTTTACGCCATCCGAGGACACAATTTAAAGAAAAACGTTGAGACTATCTTTTATAAAATTTTGAAAATGTTGAGGATTTAATTTAAATTACCCCTCCAAAATAAAAATATCCGTTTCAAACTCCGAGGCCCTCGAGTTCATTTAAATCGATCGGGGAATATCAATTTTGGATAAAATCGGCTGAACAGTTTACGTCACTCTTGTAGCGTTGACCATAGAGGGAGAGACGGACGGACGGACGATTTGCCGTCAATCGATTTTTCGGTATTAATAAAACATGGACCAATAAAACATGGATTCTGACTGCACATCGTGTTAGAGGAAGTACTTTACTATATGTAGGAACACGGATTATCCACTTTTTCGTTACCAGGGCCCAGCAACAAGAATTTTTCTGTCGAAAATTCGCCTTATTCCGGCGCACGATTACAATACTTTCTCTTACGAAGTGCGAGAAAGTAAAAGCTTTAGATAAATATCAGTAAAGTACTAACTACTAATTTAAACTAAAGTGCGTAATTTTGGTACTGTTCAACGAGGTTTCCAGCAACACAACTAATAGTGCTTGCAATTAGATCATTTAATCTAATGAAAGGCCTACGGCATAGTCGCTAATTTCGTAATTTTCTGTCCTTTGATTTAATTCAGCAACATGGGGCTACAGGCCTGTGTAAATAATTACAACCTATCGTATAAGCAACTTCTTAAATTTGTGAATGCTAGATATTGATTTAACGGAAATCTCTAAAGAATTCTTCACATGTTTTATGGCCATCCTTACTACATAACAGATAGCTACAAGATCCGGTGAACAAAACGACAGGGTTTTAGAAACGTGATTGTAACTTTGAAATGGAGGTACTAAACACCATAAGTTATGAATTTTTAATGTACACAATTCCTAGGAATTATATTTATTTATTATTTTCGGTATTGGTTTAAGAGCAACAAATATTTTTTCGCAAAAAAAAAAAGCGACAATGCTGCTCTGACATCACGGTGGTAATTTTCGCCGCCGCCGCCGCCGTTCCTCCCCCCCCAAATGGGAATTGTCAACACATCATTTTTGCCGATATATAGTTTATTTAAAAACTTTTGTGGGAAAATAAAAGTTAGAACCTATACGTCTGTCTGTCTTTCCGTCCGTCCGTCCCGTCTGTCCGTCTGTCCGACCGTCCGTCCCGTCTGTCCGTCTGTCCGTCTGTCCGTCTGTCCGTCTGTCCGTCTGTCCGTCTGTCCGTCTGTCCGTCCGTCCGTCCGTCCGTCTGTATGTCCTTCGGGTCTTCTAGAGCCTAAACCATGTGTAGGATTTTTTCCAAAAAATTTTTCTTTAAACTTTTGGCAAGGATAGAGCTAAATGTACTCTATAAGATGATATAAACGCCATATTGCTGTATTCTTTTTTTTTAAATTACAGATATGTAATTTTTTTTGACTTGTCGTTAATATGTACATTAGCGGCGATTTGTTCACATTATTATATTTATAAATACATGTGCTTTAAATAATGTCATATAAAGTTTCTCGAAAACCCAACGTTTTTCTGTGAAAACTAGGTCTAAATTCCGCATTTTCAGAAACACTCAAACGCTTTTTTCTCAGAAACAGCATCAAACATTTCGAATGAATAGTACTAATGTACGTTTTAATATGACGTAAAGTTGACTTCGGGGTATTTTTTTGTTGTTTTTTTCAAAAACTACATTAATGTAATATTTTTGAAAGATCTCTCACGCCGTTAATATGCACATTTCCATCATTTTGAAAACATTATTGTATTTGTGAGTTAATGTACTTCAAATGAAGTTTTTCACAAACTCAAAAATTTTGTTCGGAAAAGAGCTTCAAGTTTCGAATTTGCAGTAGCGTTTAAGCGCCATTTTTTTGATTAAGGCTCCAAATTTTTCAAAGAAAATTGCAATTTAGGACGAGGTTGTACTGTTTTTTTTTATGATTCTTAAAATAACATTTCCGTTCTACTATTAGTAAAGAAAATGTCAAAAAAAATGTACATTGGGCGGCGACAGCTGGCAACTGGCAAGAGAATGTGGCAAGTCCGCAGGGCCGGATTTAAGTTGTGCGGGGCCCCAAGCACAAAATTGTGTCCCCCCCCCCGAAAAAATAGCTCCATCTTTATTAAATAAAATAATGTATTTTAGTACAAGTACTTTCTGAACAGATACAAATGAAAACTGATAATTTTTTATAGAAATTTTTACTTGTGTTACATTTTTACAATAAATACATACATAATTACAAAAAATTTACATATTCGGTATTTAAGTAAAGGAAATAAAGTATAGTTAATATTAGACTAATTTAACATGTAATAAATACTTTTTAAAAATGTTTTGAAATTGTACATTTTGTTACACAGTAGACTACTTGATTAACAATTATTTCACAGACAAAAAAATATGGTATGCGTGTTTTTCCGAAACGTGGGGCCGCTGGTGAATGGGGGCTCCCAAGCAACTGCTTGTTTTGCTTGTAGGTAATTCCGGCCCTGCAAGTCCGAGTTGCTAGCGAAGATCAAATGAAATTGAAAACTAATACGGTAAAGTCTGTGCCATTCTGCAGCACCACTTGTTGTTGTTGAAAGATAGGAATAGTGGTTCAAGACCAAGAATGCATTTGTATATACCGCTGGTGACAAGCATCTAAGGAGTGCCAAAATCAAAAGACAAAGTGAAACGCCCAATATTCAAGGAATAAAGCACGTCGTGCTAGTTGTGACACGTGAGCGAACACATGTTCATCTTATGTGCTCTAATGTACCTCCATGTGGCACTAATATTGAAATATGCTATGTAAAGAAGAGTTGACTTGAGTGGCGTTCAGAGTTCCTATTGCAAGAATAATAAAGAATATCAATTTAATACGGTTGAATGTGATTATCTGTATCAACAATGGAAGGAAGTGTTGAAATATTATTAAATCATCTTGAAAATAAAGAAAAGTGCGTTAATTCTGTAATTTTACGCTTGGCATCTTCACTGCTGAGTACTAAACATGTTAGTAGTGATTGCACCTATTTCAGAAAGAAGTTAGAAACACTCAATATAGTGATGAAAGTTGAATGTCTATCAAATCGAACCAAAATCCCAGAAAACGGGGAATATTTGCGTGTGATCGAAGAAGTTGTAGATAAGTGCATTAAAATTCTCTGTGGTCTTGCAGATGGGAAAGATTTATGCATACCTGTAATTTGTGATGTTTTATGTTCCTCCTTAGCACTGTTACCACCATATTTAATGAATGATAAAATCACAATTATTATGCATAATTGTAAAAGATTTTTGATGGAATTAGTGAAGAGTCCTTCATTAATGAGTGAAGATTTACAAAATTCATCTACTGAAGTTGTAAAATTGGGAATTAATTTACGCATATGGGAATCTGTTATTAGTTTACTGACTTCATGGGGAAACAAGTCTGAGTGTGCCGGGGAAGGGAATCCAAATAAAGATAATATATCTATATTTGATGATGAATTTATTGAGTTACTGTTGAAGATTATAAGTTATGAACATGATATTCTAACTTCCCAAATATTACTATGTGTCATTCCAAAACTAGTCTCTCTTACCAAAACTAATTCAGTATTAGAAAAACTTTGGAATTACATCACAGACCTTTCATCTGTAAGCAATGGCCAGAAAGTGACCCCTCATGTCTTCTTAATAATGTGTGCACTGTCTGATTATTTCATACCATGTGAACAAGATATATCCTACTCTTTCCCTGTGAGTAAAAATGATGAATTTTGGAGATTATTACAATGTGGTCTGGCTTCCCATGATGCATTAATGAGAAAGCAAGCATTGTATTTATTAAAAAGGGCTGTAGAGCGAGAATCAACTATTCCTTCTCTGGTTTGTAATAAATCAAAAGTGGTTTTATTTTGGTGGGATCAGCAAAATTCTCAAAATTTCCAAAAAATATGGGAGGAACTATTTCTTTTTCTAGAAGTTTTGGAAGAGAAACAAATGCATCTTATTGAACCTGTGCAGCCTGTCATCTCATCTCTAATCAAAGCATGCCAGAAATCTCTGATACATTCATCTTGGATTTTGTGTGTTATTCATCGAGCTTTGAGGCATGAAAGCAATGCTGTTGTAAAATGGGGTATTCTGTGCTTTACAGAGTTGGACATTAATCTGTATATGGTTTATAATGTGAACTATGCAGATATTGTGTTCTCATTGGTAAATGCTTTGAACAGTTCATCCATGTACATTATGAACAGTAAAAATTTGTTAGTGCCTGAAGTTGTGAGAGGGTTAAGGAGTTTCTTTGTTTCTATTGCTGATACTGATCCAGAGTGCCGTAAGAATTTTTTTAGACACTTATTAAAATCTATTGTCGAAGTCTCATGGGGTCCAGTGGCATTATTTTATGTTGTATTTGCATTAGCTGCTGTACCAAAATGTCCTGTGTGGGCTGCCCACAATATTCAGATAATGAAGAATTTTTTGGTGGAAGCTCTTGCTACACAAGTGGTTCATATACGAGGAGCTATTCAGTCTTTTTTTATTGATATATTAATAAATCTTACTGATGAACAACAATTAGAAGTGAGTGCAGTAGCTGAGATGATGGGTAGTTTCAGCAAAAGTGAGGGACTGAGAAGGGGATCCTCTTCTTGGCATAATGTTATTTTATGGTTGAAATCATTTGTAAGTAAAGCATGTGCTTTTAGGTATGCACAAAAATCCTTTGATGCAGTTATAAATGATAACCTGGAATGTGAGAAACTCACTGCTGCTAGAATGATCATTCTCTTATCAGATGCTGATTTAATTTGCCTTGATGCCTTTAATAGTAGTGGCTTGTACAGTTTAAGTAATGCGTTATTATCTCTTGTTGAACATTTTGAAAACTGCCATGAAAGATTATACGTTTGCCATGCTAAACAAGATTCATGTTTGGAAATGTTAATTCATTTACTTAAAGAGAGTCAGCCAATTGTAGAAAATGATTTAACGGGAAAATACATCCTCTCTTTGATATTTAAGATTATACCAGGAGTGTTTTACTGTATAAAGAGATACATGTTTTCCGCTTATAACTTGGAGAGTTTTGACACTTCTGTGATGTATTTACATTCATTGAACATTCTTTCAAATGAACCTAAATTACAATGTAATCTTCTGAAGCATGCAGAAATGTTACAGAGTGCTTGTTTTTCTATTGCTTCTTTAGAAAATGCTACACCTATGTCTGAGTACTTTAGTATTAAAGTCTTATCTTGGATATCTAATTTGATGAATGAGAGTTACAAAACCGATGAACATTATGTCAAGACTTCTGCTCTCTTTGAAAAGCAAATGGCCTTCTCAGAGAATATGCTTAAAAGGAAGAATTTGAATTGTATTTTGATAAAAGCTCAACAAGATAAGCAGCTGACACGAGATATGCAAACACTATGGGGTAGACTTGTAGCGGAGTATATGCAAAGTACATGGTTTGTATTGAATTTTTATATTGAGATGAAAACAAATTCCTCTGAGTTGCAAATGGAATTTGAATTTGCAAGCTATATTTTGACTGAAGCAGAAGAAGCTCTTGAAGTAGGTGGAAGAGGAATGTTGATTCCAGTGATGTCAGTGATGCAACAAATTGCTCATCTTCTTGTTACAAGTGAGACCAGAGAGAAAGTCAAAAGGTTTATAGCATTATGTTGGACTGGTATCTTCGAGCTTCGTAAATCTGAGCTTTTCTGGATTTCCATGGAGAAGTATGTTCAAATGACATTTCAGAAGTGTTTAATCAATGACTCTGAAATGAGTGAAATACTTCTACAAGTAAGATTATATGCTTTTTTATGCCGTTTTATCATAATTGATCTGCTGAGAAGGAGAATGATATAGGTCACTTTTTCTAAATTTTAGAGGTCAGAATATATTGCGCCCTTATCTTTTCTTACTCTTCCTCAGTTTGTTCATAATCAAATGGTACTGATTATTGGTGCAGTGCAATTCTGCAGCAACCATCATCTTGACAAAAACACTTCTGTGTATCTGTAGGATGTACAAACAGCATATATTGTTTCTTTGCTTCTGGAATTGAATCAGAATATAGTGATGTCTATGTTACATCTTCCAAGCCCTTTGTACATTTAGGGGCTCTCCATCTGCAATTTGAATGACATAATTCATAGATTTGAAATTTTCAATTTCATTAAGTTTTTTCTATTGTGAATTACGTAAGGATTCTTTAGAAAGCTTGATCCACTGAATTTTTAATCATTTGTAGTTCTTTTGGATTTAAGTAATCTTTCTGGCTACTACACGATTCAGTAGTAACTTAGTTGATAGAAAATTTGATATTTTCATTTTGGTGAACAAAACCTCTAATATTCCTGGCAAACCATACATAATCTTCTATAGTTAATGGTCAAATAAAGCCAAACAAACACCAAAATTGAAGTCACATTTGTGTTTCATCTTTTCCTCAAAAGTCATTTGGTAATTATGCTTTTGCTCCAGAAAGCTGTCCTCTATAGCGATCAGTGTGAGTTTCGTCTTAATAAAGCTTTGCCTGAGAACCTATTGAATCCAATTCTACTCTGAAAATGGAATAAGCTAAAATTGAAATTATTTTTTACTTATACCAATCTACCTCTCAACAGCTCAATTCTTTTTCAGTGTAAGAAATAATTTAGTTGCAAAGTGAAGGGTATATTTTTGATTCTGTTTTTATACAAATATTATTTTCATGCATTGTTGTTTATGAAAATTAACTTTGTTCTTCCTCTTTATATGAAATTATAAATCATGATTATTCTTCTACGCAGTCTTTTTGACATTCATTAATTTGGTAATTATTTTAAAGTTAATTTTGAGAATTAATGTTAATATATGTATTGATGACAATGGACTTAAAAGTAATTTTAACTATAAAATACATTGTGCTTTGTTCACACTGAGTAGATCTAAAAGAATTAATATTAAAAACAGCCAAAGAAATTATAATATTCATGAGCATTAAGTATTAGTCAGTGTTTTTTGGGAAATTTTGTTGCACTTTTATGCACAAATATAAAATTTAATTATTTGCAGTATGCCCGAAAGATTTTCATCCAAGGAGAATCTGTGACAGGTCTTTGCAACAAATTACTGCAGCAGTTGCAGGAAGTAGCTAAGCACTACAACTTGGGCATCTTTCAACCTTTTGCAGACATTTTGGTTGATGCCCTACTTTTTGGACCTGTCTATAGACGAGATAGAAAGTATGTTTAAGGAAATTCATTTTATGCAAAAATTGGTTTCAATAAGTGTGTACGATATCTCTATTCACTTTTATAGTTAAACTTTAGTGAGGTCATGTATTTTTTTTTTACTGTAGTTCCAATAATATTGCACATTTTCTGTTTGAAGAATCGATGATGAAACCTGTGCTTTCATTAAATCGTTGGGTGATAAGTGTTGCATTAATGATGCTTATGACATGTAAGTTGACTGGTTAGTTCTTTGTCAGAGTATTATTGCTCTTATACACATTTATTTTAGTGATAGAAATTGTCTTTGAGCTTGATAATCTTATTGCAGCTGTTCTGATACTGAAGTGAGAGCCAGAGCTATTAATTTACTTCTGTACTGTCAAGACAATGAGACATTCAGTGGTGTGGAAATCACTGTGAAGATTGTGAATATATTGTTGCTTAAAGATGCACTTGCATCACGACAGAGAAGTCGTTATTTTGCTGATTCTTATCATCATAGACTCAAAAATCGTATAATGCAAGTTCTGCTTCTACTAGAACCTTTGTTACCAGAGGTAAGTTAAATTATCATAACTTTTAAAGAGTAATATAATTTTTGAAATCTTACATTGTGTTCATTCTAGTACATTGAATTTATGTAGAGAAATAATATTAATGGAAGACACAATGTTGCCTTCATACAGATGTCCCACCGTCTATGGGCCACAGCCATAACTTCTAAATGGTTCTTGATATCGATATGTAGTTTTCTCTCGACAATGCAGAATCGTGGGGCAAGAAATATGCTGTAGAGATATTGTTTGATATAATTTTAGAATATTTTCGAGATATATAATCTTTTATTTTTTGAAATAGTACCGTGTATTTTTCTCTTTAGCTTAATCATAAATAGATAATTGCACTGATGTTACATATATTAATGTTTTAATGGTATTTCGAGTATAAAAGTATACTTTCTGACGTGTGATTTTAAATTAAATGTACTATATTTCTTGTAGCAGGCTCTGCAATTATCACCGTTGGGGAAGGAGGCCTTTGCGCCGCCGGTACTGTTGAGGGGAGAGGCTGCGAAGGCCACCTTCCCCACAAGCAACAGTACGTTTAATTTGAGAATCATGTCAAAATATAATTTTATTTTCCAAACTCTATCCAAGCCCTCGTGGCTAGCTGTTGGTCAGCGTGCTCGCTTTCCCCTACGCGGGCCCGGGTTCGATTACCGGTGAGGCAAGGTTATCGTGAGCGTTTTCCTTGCAATGTCGCAGTATATGTTGCTGCGCGACGCTGAGAAAATTCACTTCTCCGGTTGAGAACACCGGAATACGGCGTGGGGATTTCTAAGTGTCAACCACACGTACCTACGTGCTAACCCATGGCCGCAAGGCAGGGACGTCGCCGGTAGGCCTGAGCCCGTTTACGGGCTGTCGCGCCAAGTACATACATACAAATATCAAAACATTAACAGTAGCTAGTGCGAAAAATGTACGATTTCATTTAAAAAATGATTAAATTTCTCAAAAACTAAAATATTTCAAACTACAGGTGGCGCAGGGAAACGGGACATTTTGAACGTTACGGTTGGCAGCACTGTAGATCTGGCAGAAACCGAAATTGTTGTGAACGCATTGCTATTTAGTAATTATGGATCATTGGACGGGTGCGGAACATGCTGTAGCTGTGAGAGCGTTTTACAAAAATGGTGATAATGCTACTGCCTCGGAGGATATTCCGACAGCATTACCAGCTTGGACGTCATAGACGTGTCCCATCTGTTCATGCGATTACGAACGTCGAACGAATGGACGTGTCCCATCTGCATGCGGTTGCGAACGTCGGTGCGTAAATTTGAAGAAACAGGTTTTGCCTTGAGAAAACCGTCAGGTGGCGTTCCAACTGTACGTTTCACAGAGAACGTGCAGCTCTTCTAGCTGCCATCGAGAGAAGTCCTCGCCGGTCTGTTCAACATCATGCATCTTCGCTAGTGATTAAACGACGAAGCTTATAAAAAAAAATACTACACGAATTACACTATAAGTTGCAGATTGTACACCAATTACATGAACGAGGCCTTGTGTCACGTCTGGAGTAAACACTGCCATTCCCCAATATTTGCTACAGCGCGCATTCCAGAGTATTCATAACAGGTTATTACAGTGTGAACGCCGAATTGAAGCACATCTTTCCGACGTCATTTTTAAAAAGCAGACACTTTATGACATTTTGATAGTGAAAAGAAATGACATACTGAATACATGAACTTTCGTTAATGAATTATTTGTTTTATGTAATTATTCGTGTCGCGCAAATAAAGTTATTTCAAAATTTTCCATTTCCTTGCGCCACCCTGTGTATCTACAATTCCATGATTCCGCATTGTTGAGTGAAAACTGGATTCCGTGGTGGGTGGGGAACATGCAAACGAATGATATGGAACCAAAACTTCGACCCCTGCCCTTTTCCGCCAGGAAAAAAAAGTGAGGAAACACTTGACCTGAATGGTTTTTGTCACAGACGAAGACACCCCCCCCCCCAAACACGCGTTTCCTCATGGCATGTGTCGAAGGGGAAACGTTCAAAAATGTGCTTTGTCTGGTGAGTCATAGAGGAAGCTTTCCGGAAGTTCCAAATGGTGGCGTGACAATGGAATGTTATGATTGAGTTTGGAGAATGCACCCAAGGACATATCGACCATATCCTAAAAACAGAGCAGATTACTGGCCTCCAGGCAACTATTCATCCAGGCGACCACCCATCCAACCCCCAATCTCTGCTAGGGAGTGGTAAACCACGAGGACTTCGCTTCGTAGGGTGACGAAGATCTTTCATCAAAGGGGCAGGGCGTCACGGAGGTGTACAGAATCGAAAGGAAGGAGTAGGGTAAAGTGACTCTACTGCGATTTTGATCCTTACGTTAAACCTCCGTTCCCGGAAATGATCAGTTCTGGTTTTTACAAACGCGTGCGACAAGTTTGCGCCTTTCCACTGTTTCAAGTGTCAAACATTTGGGCATACCCAACAACGATGTATGTTGGCGAGCCCAGTGTGCAGAAAGTGGGGGTAAATCAATGCACGACCCTCAACCCTGCGCTACACCACCACTCTGTGTCAACTGCAAAGGTGACCATCCAGTGCCGTACTTTTCTCAGGGAGAGAAATAGAGATTAAGAATATCAGATTTACCGAAAAGGTTTCCTTCCCTGAAGTCAAATGTCGGCACCAGGCAAGAAACCCAGTAGACCCGTCACGACCCTTCTCCAGTGCTCTCCCTAAAGAGTCCTTGAGAGTAACAAGTTGTCAAACAACGTGCTTCCGCTCTAGTAGCGTACTTCAGTTGTCGGGTGCCAATACGTAGTGCATTCAAGGTGGAAATGCGTTAGTACCTATAAAGAGCAAGAAATCTTGTAAAAACTTCACCAGCCACCGATGACTTCTACTAAGCCCCAAATGGAAATCAATGCCAGTCAGGTATCGCCTCCAAATAAAAATTAGTCTTCGAAGACTCGTCCACTTCTACTTCCGAGACTCAACTTGACCGATCCTCCATCCCCCGTAGACGATGACGGCCACCTGTGACAAAAAACGGAAAATACTCCTGACAGTCAACCCATCTCCAACATCAGTCAAGATGATTGTTGTTGGCGAGGAGCACCGCGAAAGTTCCTCTACCAACTCTCAGAAGATGAGAAGAAAATAGATACAAAATAAATAATTCCCCCACCACGGCTCTCACGGAACGTAAACTGTTTCCGTGCACATTCAGAAGAATCGAGGTCGATACTCTTTCGCCATAGTACATCCATAACCTGTCTTCAGGAAGCTCATGTTTGCCATCATACTCTTATATCTTCGCGGTTTTTGTATCTATCGGTTTGATCAAGATGACGGACTTCGTGTTCACAGGGTTGTCGCGGTACGTCTCAGTGACTTCCTGTTCTCTGAGGAACGGAACTTCTAACCGACCTTCAAGCTGCATGCTTCCAGATAAACCTACCATCCTTTTCGATAACGATGTACAATAGATACATTCCACCTACACAAGTCGTCACAAGAACTAGATGTTTTCCCACTTGCTCGCCCTTTGTGGGATTTAAATGCCCACAATCCTGCCTGGGGTGACTCAAGGACGTGCCTGAAAGGCAATATTCTTAAAAATATTATTGATAGCCAGAACCTAAAGATGAAAACCAGAGAAAGCACAGATTTTTCCGTTGCTTCAAACTTTCTCGTCCGTACCTTATGAATGTAGTTTTTCTATCTTCGCCATTTTTTGTGGACTGTCCTTGGCAACCTGCGTGGCAGTGACAACTTCTCCATTGTGGCCCACTTTGTTATTCCAGATCTAAACGTCCGTCTTTCTCGCTGGTTAATCCAAGGAGCTGGGTTGGAAACATTCGAGAAATAAATACGGAAATCGGAAAACTGCCCAAACAATAGCGATGCTATGGTTGCCCGTTTTACTGATGCCGGTATTCATGCGGCCTCAATTACCATCTCGAAGTCGTCGGGTCTTCCACGACATCCTAGTGTGTCATGGAGGAACGCCGACTGCCACCGCGGTGCATGATCGGAAGCGGATACTGACAAAACTTAGGTTTCCAACCATGCATAGTTGATAAATTATAAAAGATCCCGAGCCAGAGCTATATTGGTCATTGGAAAAAGTGAGGCCGCGCCCTGGCGTGCCTATATTTCATTCTTGCAGTACGTCCCCTGAGTAGTGTGGCGAAAGGTACGTCAGTTCGGAGGAAGACTTCCTTCATATGTCCCGGGTCCTCTGGTAAATGGAAATTTCATCACCTCACCAGAAGGCATTGATGAAGAATTGGTCTCTTACTACGAGCAAATCTCCAGTTCCGTACACTATCTTCCTGATTTTCTGAATATAAAAAGAACGGAGACTTGCAGATTAGATTTCTCGAGACGCGTGGAGGAAGATTATAATGCTTTTTTCACCATGAATGAAAGTGTGCCCTCTGCCCGCGCGCGAAATATCCTGCTCCAGGGCCAGACCAGATAAATGCTGCAACACCTACCGGAAAACGCTCGTTCTGTTCTCCGTATTTTCAACCAGATTTAGGTTGAATATGTCGTACCAAGGATTTGGCGTGAAGCCATTGTTATACCTATTCCCAAAGAAGGAAAGGACAGAACAATCCCTTCAAGTTACCGCCCAATATCGCTCACAAGCTGTGTCCAGGGTTTTGAAGCGAATGGTAAACAGGTTTGGTTTGGCTCCTGGAACGAAAAAAAATTTTCAGTTGTCAATGTGGTTTCAGGAAGCACAGATCAACCATGGACCCCTTACAAGGGACCTTTCAACTGGTTCAGGTCGAAATCTTGGCTCATTTTTGGACAGATTAATATTCACTATTTCTATACGCTGTGAACAAAATAGTTGCCATCTCGCACCGGAAGTTACTGAAAAAATATATGTTTCACACTTTCCACGACGCACCCGTGGGGCTGCGCACAGTGAAAAAATGCCCAATGAGGGAACAAGCGCTCGTATGGGCTTCAGTTTCAAATCATTGCAGCGAAACATGACATCATTCACACCCTTGACAAAGCCAGCAGTGTCGCGCGGAACAGCGCTTATTCTTCTGGGGACTAGTACTTTGTCATTGAAAAAAGAAACCCAATATGATGCCAAAATGTGCCCGCGCAAAGCATATTTAAAGACTGTTTACTAATCTCTGATTATTTTTATAGACATCAATGTATGAGGTTTCTGTTGAATTTGTTTGTTCACTCCGGTAAGTCGTCATACCAATTGTTGCCCATAATCCTTGCCGGTATTATTGGTGACTGACTCCGAAAAAGAAAATTTCTTGACTCATTGTTTCGTACGACAAGACGGCTCTGAGTGACCCGGAAGGCAGTGATTCGTTGATTAAAGCTTTGGTAATCAATGAGCCAATCATCGCGTTAGGGTCCGCTGAAAACCGCCTTTCCAAATATGCCCTTTATTACAGTCGACACCGATTACAGTCAACTCTCGGTTCTAGTCACTGGTCCAGTTTCACTTACATTACAATTAAGCATAAGAAGATTCGATTATAGTGAACACTAAACCTCGGCTGTAGCGTACGTAGGAAACACGCCCGGGAAATTAAATTCCCTCCGAAAAAATATATCGCTCAGTGCCACAAATTCCAACTCTAAGCTTGGAAAAAGATATCGTCGACCAAAGGTCCAAGATCCAAGAAGTCTCCTCTGAGGAAGGGATAGGGTGGCCAATTGCGTTGTACTAAAATCGGTGACTCATACTCCGGATGGCGTTGTCTAAGACTGTTGTGTGTAATTATTTCTAACAAATGGCAATGAGAAATTTCTTTTCTGAATTTCTATTGCTATTCCTTGTTTTTAGTGGTCATTTATTAATGGCTGCCTAATCTTATATTCGTACTATATATCAGAATGTAAAATGTCTATTTTCAATGATATCTGTTTTAGGAAGAATGTGAGAAGCTGACAACTTATTTGCGAAGTAGTGTGTTGACCGAGAATCATCAACCAAGTGTGAGATATTTGCAAGAATGGATTCTTATCAGATTAATGATCAAGAATCCTAAAGCGCATTTTCTAATCTGGGATGTGTTTCAAGCAGTAAGTAAATTGAATTTTTTTCTTTATTGATGTTCTCTAATATTGAACCAGTACAGTGTGACATCCAATATTTTGTTGGATTTATTCTACAATCACATTGTTCGCAAAGTCAATGTTTTATAGTAAAATATTCAGTAAGATCTGTTTCTGTTTGTACCCCTGTTACATTTTTTAACATATCGATCATGGACTGCAATAGTGGCACAACTAAAAAATGCGAATTTTAAGTTAATGCACTCCCCAGAATTGCAGATTGATATACCTCCCAGCAACAGCATATCTTACAGAACAGTATTACTCCAACAAATGGGAGAAGTGTGAATGCAAGAATTCTGCATTTCAATACAAGGTGAATACTTGCAACTCATTTAACTCAACCTTTGATATTTTGAGCTCTGCCACTATTGCTGCCTGCGAAAGATATGGCTTTTAATATTTTATATATTTTGAAATATATTGATATGAAATAAGATTGATATATTTTAAAAACAATTGCAGATACCCATCCTACATGTCTAAGAAAAATATTGCCTGTCATGGAATGCAATTATTTTAATAGTTTTCTGGCATTGAAAATGTAAAACTTAATAGGCCATGACGTTGATATAACATTTCTATTCGTACGAGATTTGAGTTACGTAGCGCGAATATACGTTTTCGATGGATTTTGCGCCAACTGTTATGGTCGTTAATTCTTTGTGTAATGTATGTTATATCACGGTGATATAAAGGTGACGGTGTTCCCTGTTAGTGCGAGAAATCCGGCGCCGATCTACTCGTCAGCTTGCGGGAATTTCCCTTCCTTGTATCTTCGCCAGCAGGGCACAGCTCCAACCGGGAGAAGCTCTAAGCCACCGACTGATCTCTCGACACGTGTGGTAGGAAACTAGTCTTTCAGGACTCATATTTGCGAAGGCGTATGTCAATACAAATATAGAATTTTGTTCTTTGGCCTCCAGAAACAAAGCTAAATGTTTCTGGATCCGATTCTAACAATATGATCTCTAGAAAAGCCAGTACGGATAAATACTTGGCTAATACCTTTTCAACTATAAAACATGGAGATGTATCAACCATACTTCCGGTTTGTATGCCATCGAAAGGTGTGTAACCTACGTTTTAAGGCGTAATGGAGAAAACCTTTTACAATCATTTTAAAAACAAATACCAAAGTGTTCATACAATGGAAATGCAATTCGTTTATATGTCAGACGACAATAAACATACGGTAGCAGTTAATAAGGAATGGCTAATTTGCACAGTCCAGATACGTTACTGTGTCACCACCCGTCAAAATCCTGAAAAACCCCATTTTGCAGCGCTGACCGCTGCGAGACATGCAGGAAGAGAGTCAACTAGGTTCAGAACGGTATCGACAGGAAGTCGATTGGAGCCATGCCGACTCCAGTGCTGTGGCCCGGTGCGGATCCATGACGCAAAGAGTCCGATCGAGATGGTCCCACAGATTCTGGATTGGGTTTAAGTCAGGGGAGTTGGGTGACCAAGGGGAGTTCTTAACTCCTCGTGGTGCTCTTCGAACCACGCACGTACGCTGCTTGACACGTATTGTTCGAATAATATTTGTCTACTTGACTGCTAGCTGTTAACTGGGAAAAGGGGGTCCAGTTATTCAATCAGAGGCTTCAAATTCTGCCGACGTCATAGCAGGGTTGCCAATACGTAAGAAAAAATGAAAGCTTACAGCGCGACGCATCTGTTAACTGAAGAGCGCAATTACTACTTTGGTTATGCATCGTGTGTGCGGTTCCGTGTCGTCTTCTGTTGTGTGCTCTTGTTGCGATATGTTTCGTGCTACTGTTGTGATCAGATGGAATAACTACCACGTGTCTGTCGCCCGAGTAAGTGGCAACATCGTTTTACCCCGACTCCAACTGTCAAGTAGACAGAGTTATTCGGACTATTGATGTCTTGTTGAGGAACAACGATATGCATATAGGGGTAGGGTTTAGGGGATGACTGCATTTTTTGTTGAGCCATTATGCCTTCTGTTCTTTTTTTGTTGATCCAAATTCCAGCCATCGTCGCCGATGAACAGCCGTCAGCATGGTTGCATGAACCAGGCACCTGCTCTGGAGGCCCATACGCAACAACGTTCGCCGAACGGTTGTTGAATAGACCCTATTCGTAGCCCCGTGGTACAGCTGGCCGGCCAGTTGCTTTGCAGTTCTATGTCTATCCTCCTGTAAACGTCTCCGCAGCAGTCGTTTTCCCCTGTCATCGATCGTCCGTGGTGCGCCACATTTGCTTGGCGCCAATTTTGGAAATCGCGGTTTTGCCATGCACGGTATACTTTAACCCCAGCACAACGCGAACACTTTACACATTTTATCGACTCGAAAATGCTACCGCCCTTATACCGAAAACCAATGCTCATGCCCTTTTGGACGTCCGAAAAATCGCCCCTTTTATACATTGCGACAACTACTGCACGTTTTCCGCTTCTACTCGACACGTTTTAAATACCCTCCACTCTTAGTACTGCCACCTTCCGTCTTGGAGGGGTTATGGCAGTTTACGTCGAACATAGGCGGTGGTCACATTAATGTAGCTGGACAATGTGTAACGAGCCAAAACAATTGCACACTCTACTATCAGTTTAAATCCAATCGAACATCTGTTGGCCTTCTTGAAAAGCAGAATAAGAAAAAAATATTTCATGAAAAGAGAAAATATTGGTTGATGGGGAAAAAATACTTTGGAAGTTTGCCAGTGCCTTTTTAATTCATTGCAGGGAGGATGCCAGGCTATTATGAAGGCAAAGGGATATTCAACAAAACATTAAAAAACTGTTCGCGGGCATCATTGTTGTAAATAATAAGAGTAAGAAATGGTTCAAATAAATGAATCATTTTGTTAATTTCGATTTCTTAATATATTATTTTGTCTAATTCAAAAGTTTTAATTTAGTGAGTGTTTTGGCTAGTTCTATATATAGCTGAATCGCGAATTAGCCGGTTAAATCCCATATTAGCATGACGGTTTGGATAAAGTTGTTTGAATGACAAAGCAATCATTTCGAACGTCCGGCAAATGTGGAAATTCGCCACATGTAACTGGCTAAAGTAAGGCGATAATCCGAGTGTGAGGAGTTTCGTGTGTCTGCGAGACGTTTTTGGCATTAAAGGCGTTGGAATTTATATACGGGACAGACTGAAGATTGTTTAATGTAAATCCCGAAGCCCTGTAAATCCCGAACTCGGAAATGCGTACCAAAGCGACTAATAGACACTCGGACACCTGCTAATTTCAAGAATCTTCGGCCAGTTTGTTTTAGAGAAAGAGTTTTGTTTTTACTCAGCATAATTTTGAAAAATCGGAATTAGCCATTAAAATAACGAAAACTAGTGAAAAAATAGCTCTTCGAAGTAAAATGACCTTTTAATCATCAGTTACACGAATGAGAATGTCTCGAAAGTATTCGGCCAGAGAGCGACTGAACAGAAATATCAGTTCTTTAAACATAGAAAGAGGCCGTGGAAATCAACGGTAACCAAATGCTGAAAGTTATCCATGATACAGCGACAGTCTGCTCGGAAGGGTTTGGATCGTGGGAACCACTTTGAACATTAGTCTCTGAGGGAAATGCGATACTTTCGAACAACGGCAGCTGGACGTCGTATCTCACCACATATAGAGGATGAGCAGCCGAAACATTATTCAAATGTTAACGACGAAGAAACGTAGGGTGAGTGAAATTATAAGACGGCTCAATAAGGAAAGCGGAATCGAGCTTGGTGTGCCCAAAGAGGGAGGGAGGGACGTACCCCTCGAGGGGTGAGCCCAAAGACGTTTTCTATTAAAGATGAAAACTGGATTCTAAGGAATATGAAAATAAATACTTTTGTAAGTGGTCTTGAAATAGTGGTACAGTAAGATAATGAATTGGGAAGAAAGCTGGGGTAACCGTAAGAAGTGTCATGAGAACAGAAAACGTCCATGGTCGTTTCCCAAGAGGAAAGCCCTTCATAAGTAAAATTAATGGAAGTAAAAGACTACAGGTCGCAAGTGAACACGAAGGAAAGGACGCAAAATGGTGGAATCGGATAACTTTTTGCGGACAGGTCCAAATTCAACATTTCAGGGTCAGATGGACGAATAAATATCTGGTGAAAATCAAACGAGTTGAAACAGCACAGTCTGCAAGCCACTGTAACACAGCGGCGGCGAGTAGTGTGGGGGACCTGGTATTCATAGAGCAGGGATGTCCTACTTGTAAGGCCTCAAGGGCCATAACTAAAACTTTTAATTTTGTTGCGGGCCTCATTTGCGTTACTCAGGAGATCCACATCTGACTTCCTTGTATTATCTATCTTGGCCCTTTGCCCGGCCCGTCTAAAACGGGGGGATGGAACCATGCGAGATATCGGGCCGCACCATGCATAACGCAGTGAAACACATTGGGATGATTTTGAATTTCTGAATTTACTAGACAAAAATTCTTAAATCTAAACGTAGTCTATTATTGCATCAAAGGGGCTGTTGACATCTGCAGAGCTCAGGCGTTAGGCGCACAATGCTAATAAATGGCCCCGCATGCTGCCAGTTGGACAACCCTATCATAGAGCAATGCACAGGGTATTGCCATAACATCCTTCAAGATTTTTTTCAAAAAAGTGCTTGGATCGATGGATTTGCTTCGCAATTGTACGTTTTATCATGATAACGACCCAAAACAAACAGTACAAATAGTTCAGCTTTAGTTGTTATTCAACTATCCAAAAGTGCTCCATCCACCTTCCATATCACACAATTTTAACGTAATTGGAAAACTGTGACGTTTACTAGAAACGTCAAATACAAATACGCGAAGCAGCATTTGAAGGAGGTAATGCAGAAAGAAAAAACGTATCTGCTGAATACACAAAAAGTTGGTTCTTAGTATGCCCAGAAGATTAAAGATGTAATTAAGAATAAAGGACTGGCCACAAAATAGTGAATGTACTTTTTTTAACGTATTTTTGTATATTTTGTGTTAAATATCCCTACTGTCTGAATAGTTTTGGGACTAGTATTTTCAGTTCCTTATGCATCTGGTTGCTAATTTGTTTGTAAAATGTACAGTTGGAAACATTAAGTTTCGCGTCGAAAATGCCTTGGCCCAAGAGGTTGATGGCGCTGGACATCCCTGCTTGCCGACAGCGCTATGTAACGTTTATTTTCGAAACTACGTTCTGTACATCGAACTAAGAAGATAAAAATTTATTTTTTTGGAGAGAGTATAAAATACTTTAACGTTCATTGAGAGCTAAATAGTAGTAGTACGAAGGAAAAAATCTTTCGTGATTCCTGCCAGTGAAACTGAATTCACACCAGTCTTTGAAAACGTAATGTTCCTTTCAAGTTTCGTTAATATAAAATGTGTTGTTATAAAATGTGTGTAAAAAGAGCGAAAGAATGGCTTAGTGTCAAAATGTTGTTCTAGAACTCGTGAAGCAGCGGGTTCGAGTCCCAGTCTGCATAGATATTTTATTTATTCTACAGTGCCATGAAATTCACTAAATTACAATATCCTACATTTGTCTTGTCAATGTTATGCATAATTTAGGCAAAATTCGCGATTGCGAATAAGGAATGCTAAAAAAGTGGTTATACGAGTTGTGCGGCATTGAGACCAAAATAATTTAATCTTCTATAATCCTGTAGATAATAATCTTAAATCGCGAATAAAAGGAATATCAAAATATTGCGCTATTAGTTTCACTTTTACTCGAAAAAAAAAACAAACTTTTATGCCGTAGAACACAAAAATGACCATGAAATTGCACTCGTCAATGCTCGGAAAGACAATTTGTTTAACAAGTAATATCACAAAATATTAGTGATATATCAACAAGAAATATCGACTTGCTTTTGTATCTGTAATTCATTAAATCCCGTTTTTACAAATACATCTGTTTGTCTTGATATGACATATTTCTTTTATACTACTATATAGAAATAAATAAAATAGTAATTGTGTGCATAGATTACCGAATGCTATTGATATATAATGCGAATAAAAATGATGGAACTGTTGATGTTTTGCAATCACAATAATTCTTAATTTGACAAGGCTTTCAATTTGCAATGTCTACGCTGAAGTAAATAAGGTGGTTTTGATGATGAATGTGGTTTATTGGTTCTGATGATGAATATTTCTGAGATCCCTTGCCTACATGTGGGAGGCCTCAGTTATGTGGGTATTGAGATTTTCTAGGTGTAAAGTAAAATAAATTTCATTTCAAAATACAATTTATCAACAATTTGAATACATCTGAAATAGATGTTTATATAAATTAAATTTCAAATTGAGACTTCCAAATTTTTAGCTCAACTTTCTGCATAATGACTAGATATTCCTGAATTATTCTATACTTTTGTTTTTATTTCCACTTTCCAAGGGCATTAATCCCAAACATTTAGCTGCAGAATGTCTTAAACTAATGATATGGCATATTCTTGTTTTTGTGAAACAGACTAGAATGGAAAAGTTGAAACTAGACCCCTCACTGAGGTGTTATCAGCCAGCATTTCATTTTTACATATGTTGATTGTTCCAGGTGAGTTGGGGACTTTTTTGTTTGGTTTTTAAATAAAAAGAATTTTAATGTTTTGGTGTTATTGGTCCTGCTTATACCGGCTGATATCTTTTAGAAATCTCCAAAAAGGCATGGACGGTCCAAATACCGCTGTGCTAGCTGAATCGTTATGTAAAATGCTTGAGTGGTGCAGGGTTAACATATATTGTTATTGTCATCTCCACACTACATAATGCATATTTTTAATTTTAAATACAAGCGATCAATTTTTAAATATCATCAGAATTGGAATATTTGCTTCTTCGCGAAAACGAATTTTGACCACTTGAAGCATAAAATTGTTAGGACAAATGTAGGATGTAATTTTGTTGATTTTTAATGCACTGTAGAATGGATAAAATATCTACAAGGACTGGGAATCGAACCCGCAGCTTAACGAGTTTTAGAATAACACTTTGACACTGAGCCATTGCTCCGCTCTTTCGATACTCTTCTAACAACACATTTTGTATTAACGAAACTTGTAAGGAACATAACGTTTATAGAAGTTAATGTCAATTCAATTTCATGGACAGGAATCACGGAAATCTTTTTCCTCTGTACTACTAATACTATTTAGCTCTCAATTTAGCTCTTAAAGTATTTTATACGCTCTCCAATAAAATAAATTCATAGTCCGATGTACAGAACGTAGTTTCGAAAATAAAGGTTAGATAGCGCTGTCAGCAAGCAGGTATCAACCTCACGTTGCTAGGCATTTTCGACGCGAAACTGTTTTTACGTATTATGCAAACTGTGTTTTTATAATTATGAATTTAAAAAATCATTGTAAATGCCAGAAAATCCCTGGTGTCCCAATAGTGACTAGGTCAGGTTCGGTTAGGTTGTTTTGTGTAAGTAGAAATTTTCGATTGACGCATATCTCAGAAATACATACCTTGCCTCTCACTATCCATCGAAACGTCCCACAGGTAGCCTTATTCCTGTTTATTACAATAACACAATGTATGGTATTTCTCACTTTCTGTAACGTACTCGTATTTCACTTACCCTAGCCACTGAATTTGCTGATATACACTTCATCCGAGTTAAGTCTGAAGTTTGCTTCGAAGCTGTTCTTGCTTTGGATTTTATGCCCACATTTTGGATATTGTGAATATGTAGAGGAAATTTTGCGATAAAGAATTATTATTATTATTGTTATTACTATTATTACGTGAGCGCCTCTAAACCTCCCAACCAGCAAAACGGTTGGTGGGGTGTTGAAGTGGAGGCTAGAGAAAAGGTGCAGTGAAGTTAACTGAGGCCGGTAGCTGACAACCAAAAGGTTAAATTGGCGTTAAAATGTTAAGTAATGAGTAACGACAACTCAGAATAATGGGGGAAAGTGGCCAGTAAGGGATGTTGCAGAACTAATCGAAGAACTAGTGTTTTTAGTGAAAAGGCATTTGGAAAATAAAAATCTGTGCTAGTATTCGAACGAAACCGTTAATGGGCAGATCGAAGAAATTCCAGCAGAATTATTGATGTAAAATTAGTGCATTTTTGTAAAGTTAGTTTTATTTCCGATTGAACATAACATCTCTTGAAAATCGCATTGCAATACTCATAATGCACGTAGGGGAAGTACAATGGTTTCGGAAACGCGATTCCCGTTGATGTTTCTTCTGGGACGGCCGTATCATTCCCGATCACGTCCATGCTTTCGCATTGCCTATCCCGTTCAGCCTGATGCGGCGACGACGGCGAAGGCGACCGGTGAGTCCAATGAGGGAATCCTCGCATGAGGGACGGAAGCAGCTTTTGTTGAAGGCTCAGCTTCTTACTTCCTTTTTCTTCACCAATCGCGCGCTAGTGAAACTAATGCACATCGGGTGTCACTTTCCGTTTCTAACCCTGGCGACGTATCAACGCCAACGCAAAATACCACACACATCCAGGGTCCTGTTCGGAAGCTTAGAGCGTGACCCAGCTGGGGTGGTCCCCGCTGACGGATGGGTACCTGGAAGGGGCAAAACCTGTAAGCCAACGTATAGGTCGATACTGGATCTCGCGTGCCGACGAGAGGGGACCACCGCCACTTCCTGAGTTACAACATGTACATTGCACTCTCGGTACTAATAACCTTAATAGTTGACGCGCCCGTTTTAAATAAAATGTATTGAGACGATAGATCTGCGCACAACACATGATTCAATGGTAAAAGTGTCATTTTCATTTAAACTTTTGAGTTTTAACAAAATACGATGTGTGTGTTTTAAACCGTTGTTATTCTTTTGGTGAAGGGAGTTCTTCAAAATGGACGTAAAATGAAACTATTTGTAGGATGCCAATTGCAGTATTATATTATATACCCGTTACAGTAATACGGGAACGTATATGCTGTTGTATCATGTATCTCACTTCATTTTTCTCTTCCACTGCTCAATACTGTAACCATTTTCTGTTTGGATTCCGTATTCTTGTTCCTTCGGACGTACACTCAAATACTTCATTCAAATTATCGATTCTTATTAAATGTGCAAGCTGGCCAAATGGAAGCGCTTACTCAATAAATATTTCCTTTGTGGGCATACTTTCTTTAATTAATTTTTGAGAATGTTGTTTCTGGTTTGTTCCTAGGCCATTGCAATGTATCAACAGTATTTTTATTTATGATTTCTTTCGTTTTAATGCATAACGCCTCATTGTGCGTAAAGGCAAAGCTCATTGACTTATACAATTGTACAAAGATATAACCGATGTGTATAATTTTTAATATTAAATGTTGTACGTTAACTTTCCTTGTTGCTAGACCTTTTTTATGACAGCGCTTCAAGTTTGAAACAAACTGCTTATAACTCTGGTTCCACTGTAGTATCTAAGCCAGTCCTATTTTACTTGTAATTGAGATATACATAAATATACTGATTTCTTTGCAATGATTGAATGCCTTTTTCAGGCTGCAGAGACTAAACCAGGAAGTTTGTGTTCATTTATTTCAATTGTATACCACATTGCACGTATGCTTCCAAAAGATGGTTTGGAGGAATTTATAGACAAAGCTATTAAAGAAATGTTGCCATGCACCATGACCCAGCATTTCAATGTTCGTCTGTATGCGCAGGTATGTAAGTAATTTTGAAGCATGTTTCAGTATATGTGTCGAGAGAATCCATACACAAAAAATAATAATTGTTGTTTCAGGTGTCTCTTTCCAAACTTTGGGAATATGCTGAGGAAAAAGCTCTATCTAATGTTACTGAAAAGTATCGTATCATGTATTTGGGCATTATGACTTGTTTGCGTGCTCCTTCCAGTTCAAAAAGTGTTAAGAAACTTGAAGATTTCTATTTCACAGCATTTCATCCACTAGAACACTACAGCTTGCAGGTGATCACTTTCTCTGTTTTTTACAAGTATTCCAAATTAAGATTGAAAAAATCGAAGCTCGTTTAAGATGCCAAGAAGATTGAAAGTAATTAAGATGGCAATTAAAATAGCAACCTGAAAGAATGTTGCTAACATGATATAACGTAATGTGAAACACAGTTCGTAAGAAAACAAGTGTTAGATGGGGAATTGAATTGAAATTGTAATGTTTTGAGGATAGGATCAATACCAGTTTATTCAATTCGATTTTCTGCGGCCTCAAATACATTTGTAATATTATAGGTTATGTATCTGTAATACTTAACATTTACATCAACATGGTGGATAGTGAAGGCTTGGCCCTTCCATTAGGACGCACTTTTCCAGGCGCTTAGTGGCAAACGAATGCATCTTCTTGCAAATTGTGAACGTAGATACATTCAGGTACTACAATGTTTGTACCGTAATGTGCAAGAGTGCGCAATGAAAACGCGTGGTCTTGAAGAGGCTCATACCTTTTTGAAAGCTTTCGAGTTGCGATAAAAATGGAAGAGATTCATATTTTCATCTTAAAATCACCTTGTCTCTTCCTTAAAATAACCCTATTCCCTTCAAGGAGATAGACAAAGGACTCGTGTATGTACTACATAGCCTATAAAAGCATCTATAAGTTTTCTTCGTCGTAGCTTGATTGAAGTCAAGGATGTTTTGACGAAACTTGGCAACGTAGTGGCGGGCGTTTGGCCCTGCCGACCCCCGACGATCCTTCATGTTGAGGTGAGTCGGTTTGCTTTTGTGACGGGGCAGATAATGATTTTTTCTTCGTTTTATACCCTCTTGTTCTTTTTTTCCTGCCACCTCACTTTTGTCACCCTCGTTTTTCCGGAAATGTCCGGGGGGGCTTTATGTAAAGCACCCTCAAATTTTGAAGAAAGTTTTTCAAAATGGCAACGCCTCGAGTCGAGTCAGATCGACCGGGGAATATCCGTTTGGGAAAAAATCGTACGTATGGTTTAGGTGCTAGGTGTTTACAGACGGACGGACGAACGAACGTTAAAAAAAACACCTTTTCGGTATCAGAGGACCCTAAAACGTGAATTTCCGTTGAAATCTCGAAATCGATTTTTCGCAGCATTCTGCGGAATTAAGAATTTATATTATATTTACTTGAAACTCTTGCTTAATCTTGAATTTGCTTCCTACTAAAATAGTAGTTAATGTAAGGGCGTTTCCATAACAAGGGCGCGAAATAGGTGATTCACGCACGAGTTTGCCCTCGGAGCATAGCGAGAACGACAAAGAGAACGGGAATTACCTCGCGCCCGTGTTGCGTATACTACTTTTTAACATGCCGTGAGCGAAACGCAGTGTGTGAAATAAAGGAATAAAAATTACATTTCAAATGACTAGAAATACCTTACTTGTACAAAAGTATATGGATTTCAGTCTGTCGTGACGTTATTATTTGTAAATATTAAACAAAGATGCCAATACGAAAGACAAGTGCCAATCGTTACAAATGTTTCGCACACCTATATGATTCGCATACTGAAAAAATTAACTGTTTCGCACATGGAAAACAGGCATGAGAAACCGCGTTTCGCGCACTCCGTGTTAAAAAATTATAAACTGCCAATTTATTTTAATTAGTTTGATTTTTCTTGGTGTTTTAATTTTTTATTGTTTTTACATTGCCTCTAAAACAAATAGCAAGTGTAACTTTGCCTTTTATAATATTCATTTATTTAAGTATTCAATTTTTTTTTCTTTCAATATTTTAGACTATATTTTATGAGCTTCCACGCTTAACAAATGTAACTCAAGATGAATGGATTTCACCAGAGACTCTACTGAGTTGTGGGCTGAAGACAACTTTTCCTGTATTTAATAAGAGGACGGATTTACAAGACTGTGAACATCTTTCTAGTATAGTTAAATCAGGTATCACCTTCTATTAATTTCTGGACATTATTTAATTTTTAATCAATTTATTTATTAAAGTATCTTCTGTTATTTTAGAATTGCTTCCTGATGATGATGCATTGTGCACGGAAGTAGCAAATGTTCAAAAGAAAATAATTCCATGGAAGGCCATGGTTCCTGATCCTGAAATGTTGTTGTCTCTATCTGAAACCATTATGCGGAGAAAACAAATGATCTTAGAAGAAGGCTTAATAATAGTAGCTTCCCTCATAGATCGCCCTCCAAATCTTGGTGGTCTAAGTCGAACTTGTGAAGCCTTTGGTGTTTGTCAGTATGTTATTGGAAATATTAAATACCTGGAAGATAAACAATTTCAGACATTAAGTGTAAGTGCTGAAAGATGGATTTCTATCAGAGAGGTATGTTCATAACACCTTATGTATACCTTTTGAAAGAATTTAAGAAAGTTGTTAATGTCTTGGCGCCCAAGGGTTCTCATTGACAATAATCTTTTGCACATTTTATGTTATATTAATTTTTAATGTATGATAATGATGTCTTACCGTGCAATAAAAACTTTTTTGTTCTTTATTGTTCTTCATATTTTAATATCACATCTTTTATTCTGATTTGTAAGTTGGCATAAATTACTCATAATGCACCACAGATGCAATCATTTTTTATATCTTCATAAATTGTTGAATTGTTTATTATTTGGAAAGTTCTGTGCTAATTTTATGAAATTGAAAAATATATTGCTACTGAACTACTGCTTTGATCTTAAAAATGGTCATAAGATTTAATCGTCATTGCTGTATCGTAAGATCCTACTCAAGAAAATATTTTTGAATTAATTGATCCACAATTGAAATTTTGTTGAGTTACAAAAACTTTAATTGATGTAGCAATAGGACACCTCTAAAAGATAAAATGCTTTGGTGGAGTTTTTCTTGAAACAGGCCTGTTTTCCAACTTTAAAACAGTCGGTAATTTTATAAATATTCATCAAATCCTAACCGATATAGTATTATGAATCAGTTTTGTGGCCAGAATTTCAAGGTGGAATCTCCAAGAACTTGAAAGGGGCCTTTTTATGTAATGAAATAAATGTGTACATATTTTTTTCTGGAGTATGGAAACTTTGGATTTAATTTATTTACTCTTGAACCCTAAACCACTCTAATGCTGTAACTGTTACTGCAGCAAATTCAAAATTGTTCTCTGCAAGCTGAAGTGTGAAGGATTATTTCTGAAATGCCATTGTATCTCATTTTGAGGCTTTTGAAAACTATTTAACTTGAATAGTAAAAATAAGTTCATGGTGAACATACTGTGGTGTTGGTGTGGCATCTGACACTGTATTTTTTGAATAAATCTTGAGCAAATCACTACTAAACATGATTATTTATCAAATCGACACTTCAGTGAAGTTGTTCTGCAATTGCACAATGAAATTGGAAGCTATTTCAATGATAAAAGACATCATCCTGGATGAATATTGTGATGTAAGTTACCATAACAAGGGATCCAAAGTACATGTTTTGCATTTTTAGTTATTTATTATAGATTGTGTACTTTTTCGTGTTGTTTGAAACCTGTTCTTAAATGTCCCAATATATTCATAATTCCTAATTTCTTAAAATGGCAAAATTTGAATTGTTTTTGACACATATCACACTAAATACAGCAGTTTTTTGAGGAAATTGAGAATTTTGCCAAGTTTAATTATTCAGAGAAAAATTGAGATGCATTGTGATTATTCACAGAGTACGAAATCATGATCTTCTATCATTCCTAGAAAATATTTTAATTTGGCTATCACAGTGGTGTTTGCATGGACTCGTACAGTGATTAAGCAGGTGCATTTTATTTGATCTTGGCGAGATAGACTTTAGTCCTGTAGTCCTCTTTCTGGCTATGTGTTGGTATGAACAATAATTTTTATTTCAGATTAAACCTCACGATCTTGCATTATATTTGGAAGATATGAAATGTAGAGGATACACAATTGTGGGTGCTGAACAGACAGCAAATAGCATTCTTTTGAGTAAAGTGAAATTTCCAAAAAGAACCCTATTATTGCTGGGGTAAGTATGCATGTTACTTAATTTTGGATAAATTGATTGATGGCATTTACTTTTCATTTATCAATAAAAGTAGAGCAGATCCTTTTACCCTGGAAACTTTGCAACTCACATTTTTTAGTTCAGGTTTTCAAATTAATAAATACAGTAAATGCCCATTGGTTTGGCAATTCTCAAATGATTTGACTAGTAGTTAAAACTAATTTGTATTTAAAACCATTTCATGAACTGAATTATTAATGTCACTTAGGATGTTCACACCTTCTTCATCTAGTCTGATGTACATTGAATTTTAATTTGACGTGGTATAACTATTTTTTATTTTAAATTATGTATCCAAGTTTTGTTTGTTTTGTCAAAAGGAATGAAAAGGAAGGAATACCAGTGAATTTGTTGCCACTACTGGATATGTGTGTTGAGGTACCCCAACAGGGAGTCATACGATCATTGAATGTCCATGTTACTGGAGCAATCTTCATATGGGAGTATGCCCGCCAACATAATGTGAAGCATTGAAGCAAAATGTGAAGTTGGAGATCGCTGTTAAGAGTAAATATATTTATTACAAAGAATTGAAATAATCAATTTCTCACAATTGGAGCTCAATCTTTTTAAGTGTTATCATAACATGAAATTTGAAACAATTTTTTCTCTTTTCTTTTGATCACTCTATTGCATGTCTAACATAAATTTTTTGTACTTTTATCTTAATTTCTACACACTACAATAAGCATGTTATACAAGACTTTTTTTTTTTAATTTAAAATTAGTTTTATAGTTCAAATGTATATTTATTTTTACATCATGTTTAGAATGGGAGTAGTAAATAAAACTTCCTAAATGACTTTCATAATAATAATAATAATAATAATAATAATAATAATAATAATAATAATAATAATAATAATAAT
>BOPP01000292.1:58454-73356 GCA_017312745.1 Gryllus bimaculatus | reverse complement strand
TATATGTGTGTGTGTGTGTGTGTGTGTGTGTGTATTTCGGACATTAATCGTGACTAAAAAAAGGCACATGTACCTGTTATGCATCACACTTATAAAAAAATTACATCTTTACAGGTTAATTCTTTATGTTCGTGGCACCTAATCTGTACTCACAAATTCATCTTGTAGACATTAAAATCAATAAAAAAACTTTCGGGTGTGCACTTATGATACATGACCTAATGACAAATTGGACATCTTCGAATCAGTATGGTGGCTACTTTGAGACGCCGAAAAGGTATGGCGTGGTCCTAATTGGCAATGGAAAGTAACTTTCTACCATTAGAGCAAAACATTAGTTTTTAGCTTGTAATACAAGAGATAATTAAAAATGGCGCTTTGAATTCAATAAGGCGTACAGTTTGAGACGCCGCACCAATATGGCATACAACTCCTTCACACTATGACTATCTAACGAACAATATACAACAAGAATTAGCTGTGTACTCATTCTCCAATTGCATAGTTTTTTGTTGTTATTTTTTTTCGACAAATTCAAAACATTGTGCAGCGCAACACCGACACTTCGAGGCCGCCATACTTGCGTTTCCCTGTTCTTCATAACACTAGCTAACTTCTCAAAACGTTTGAGGTTATAATACGTGGATTTTCTTGCTGGCTCCCGGTCTGTGAGATCATGGGTGGCCCATATTTTGCCAGTAGGAGGGGAACTCAATCATACAGTGAATACAGGTTGTGTCGACGGAGGAGGAGCCGCTGACTACCATCGGTTTCTTTCATGTTCGTAGAAGGCCGTTGTGCCGTCGACCGAACGATCTGCATGAAGAACGTCCGTAAATAAATATTCCTGTTTTGCAGAGACAGCTGATAATGTGGAAAAATATTTGTATTCACATGCACCTAAATTTTGTTGGAATGGAAGACGATTTCCTGCAAAAGCAATGGTGACGTTTTTGTTGTAATTCAATTCAACTCATGACATTGTAGTTATAATTTAACTATATTAAGTAGTTTAAACAGGTCTGTCAAATAAGAGATGTCATTTTTAGATAGAATCAGATTTTCACGCAATTTTCCATCTCAGTCTTCAAGATCGTTCAGTACGGAGTCCAATAGAAAAAAAAAAAAGATTCAAACGAACACGTTTACACAGCCAATGTACTTCAGTGTTGCGATTATAATCTTTATCATTTCCACTACAAAGCTGACTAAATAATCCCTGCACATGTACGTATTTGCTGTGCATGGAATAGTGACCTATGATCTGCCAATGCGTAAGTTGTGCGCGAAGCTTCTGCCGGGTGTGTTGACGGAAGATCAGAAAGAACTTCAAATTTCTCGCTTTCTTTATCTCTGTCGTAAACGGAGACGAATCCTGGATGTTAGAGTTCGATCCAGAATCGAAAAGGCCGAGCAGCGGGTGGCGCACAAAATCATCCACCCGCCCCAAGAAAGCGCGAATGTGCAAGTCTCGCATCAAAACGATGATCGTTATCTTCCCCTGGTCTTTCTCTGGTCCTCCATCCCCTTATATTCTCGACTTGGCTCCGTGCGACTAATTTTGTTTCCCTGACTGAAGAGTGAGCTGAAAGGAAAGCATTGGGAGACCGTGGAAAACATCCAAAAAGCATGTTACAATGTTCCTGAGAGACATTTCCGTCGTGAACTTTCAGGGTGCCTCCCAGGCGTGGCGGACACGTCTCTGCAAGTGCAGGAGGAGTGTGTTTTGAAGAATTTTAAGCTTTTGTATAGGTCCGATCAATACATCTATTTTTCCCAGAAAAAGCGCATTACTTTTAAAATGGACCTTGTGTAATAAAACGTAAGCAATTCAATTCGTGCAAATTAATTCAAACTAAGTTTAATAAATGTTTATATTCAAACATTACTTGCATAATTTTATGCGTGGTATCCGTGTCAGATATATTCACCTTCCGCGCACATGTTTTTGGCTTTGATTGCCAGTGTGAACTCCATTTTATGCATAGTTCTGCATTACTGGTAATAAAATTGATCCAAACCAAACCCGAACTAGATTTTGGAAATACAGTGATCGCACTCCAGCATTTTGCAACAAGAACTATGGTTTGGACATATTTCACACGAGTTCATTTCATGATCTTAAAAGTTATAACTGCTACTTGTGATCACGACACTTTTCACTTGTCTGGTTTATATTGTAATAGTGAAAGATCTTCCACTCGAATCCACAACGACGCTCGTAGATCATTATTCACATCGTAAGCAGAAGAGAGGCAGGAGGGACTTTCATTCAGAACGACCAACTTTACTCAAACTACTCAAGTGTACATTTTGAAAAATCAAACCTTACACAAAATGAAAATAAATTCGCAAAATATAACAAATAATGCATTCAATATCGTCTATAATTGAAGTTGTGTACTTTCAGGAACACGCGAAATTCATAAAATTATATTATTTAAAAATATTCACCATTTAGAATGTTTGCACTATAATAAAGTTTCATTCCATTTAAGACTGAGGTCTGATAAAAGTGGTTCAAGCTGGCTGCAAGTGGCAACATATTAGCCAGCCGCTGCCAACGAGTGTGTTTGATCACGAGGCTCATTCTTTCAAGTGGGAACATGTAGTTTTGTTTCAAAACAAACACGTAAAATATCCATTGTGCTTGCGTGATCACAAAATAAATTTTATTTTTATTTCAATGGTATCAGAGACCTTCTACTGTGAAGTTATTTTGAATTGATAATTGACAATAAAATAAAATATATTGTGAGCAATACTACTAATAATAAAACAACACACTCACCAATAAAAAACTAAATTAATAATCTGTTTATATTAAGGCTTATAATTTGATATGAAATGCATTTTAAATCAGTGAAATCTACCGTAAGTAAATATTGTGTATTTAAAGTAAATATGACTATATGAACCCATTATGATCCCGAATTTATATTTACATGGTCAGTGCAACAACACAAGAATTGTTTTAGAATTTATCAATTTTTTGAAGCGGTGCATTTTGAAAAATATATAGGCCATAAAGAAATCAGCAAAATGAAACCTTTTCCATCTATCTGAATTTCGAGAGGATATATTTTATTTTTAAAAAATTCGGGAACCCGATTTCGTAATACGTTACATAGCTGTATTTCACAAACGAGTAGAAATATTTTACTCAAAACTTGTAGTTTTCTTATTCTTCATTCATACTACATATGTGTCAAATTTCATCTGAATCTAAGATTGTGATGTTAAATAACTAAGTTTATGTAATGTGGAATGACCCCGTTAAGGACCTGAGAGGCGCCAGAGCCTCGTATGCCTTTGTTTGTATGTTGTATGCCTGTATATTTCACATCAGTGATTTCGTGGTTCCTGTCTGAATCAAAGTCGTAGGCTGACTGCTCTGATCAGTAGTTTTCTATGGGTTTCTTGATCGATCCCAGGTGAATGCATGGAATGCAACACCTTAGAAAACAGACTGTGGGCCACGCATAACCTTTCCTTCCCTTTCACCATTCCTGTTACCAATCCTGTTACCATCGTTAGTAGGGCTGAGCGATGGTTGACCACTTACCCTCGTTTGGCCAATCTCACTGGTCAAGAAAACCCTCGGAATGATGTCATGGGCTGAAGTGGGCTGTTGAACGAAAAAAGGAGGAGGAATTCAAGTAATGCAATATTAATTTTGTTCTTTTTATTTTCACATTATATATTTTTGTGGACATCACTTATGAGATAAATTCCTCAATTCCAATGAACATCAAATGGTGTCATCGTGGAGATCGTCGATAAACTAATCCATAATGGAAGATAAAATACATTGTGAACATTCTTATAGGCTTTAGAATTAAGCCATAACGTACACTGTAATGTCACAAACCAAAGAGGAAGAACATGAAACGTACATAATGTATAATAAAACGAAGAAAATAAAACAACAGAAGGGCTGCTTGAAATTGACAGTGTGACTGAACCGCAGTACTATTTGGCAGTCATATCCTTTATTTATACATTATTTTATTATGAACACGGCTTTGGCAAATATTAAAATTACTTCTAATTTATAAGATATTAACTACCGACACTGTCATTACATTGTATCCAAATGTATAAAATATGTACGTTCATATTACCTTGTACAAAACCTAAAACTAGTATTTCCTGTATATGTTTCGATATATACTAATAATTCAGAAAAGTTTTCAGTGGTAAATATTAGTATCTAAACTTGATTGGCTTTTACAGACTTTTTTGGAGATTGCTTTGTGGCAGAAGATTGTCGTTTTGTTTTGCGGGCAGTGTTACATTTCCTTTTCTTTTTCTTCTTGTTACTTCCTTTTTGCTTGCAATTAGGATCCGATTCCGAACCTGAATCATCCAATTCATACTTGTGGGAGTTTCCTGACACTGCTGTGGCAACAAGCCCTCCTTTCCGAAATTTCCACTTCAAACTATTGGATTTAGTTTTGGCAGATGTTTTTCGAGCGGACGTATTATTTTCAGATGGTTTGGATGCATCAATTTTATTATCAAATTTATTAGTTGGTAATTCATCCTTTCTAGTTGTAGGTATTGCTGATGATCGTCTGGGTTTTACTTTCTTCTTGGATTGCTTTTGAATTTCATACATTTCTGTATCAGCATCATCTCCTGCTGGAGACGTATCTGTATCTGACTCTTGTGTTTTACTTGCATATTTGCGAATTTGAGATAATTTTTTTTGCAAAGATTTTGCTTCATCTTTTGCTTTATGCTGTTTGTAACTTTGTTGCAGCAGTGCTAATTTTTGAGAACATGAATGTAATAATGCATCATTACTATTTCCTAAAGTACCTTTGCTCCAGTGTGTTTCAGGATTTGAAGTATGACAATTGCATGGAATGCCAGTCCAGATTTTTTGTCGTAATGTAGCTCCAAGTTTAACTTGAACTTCACTGCTGAGTTCAGCCATTGTTTGATGTATATTGCGATTTTGATGCCTAAAAAAACAAAACGAGTCCCATTTTCAATGAATTTGTATAGTCAAATTCAAGAAAAGAATTTAAATTATTTTTAATTAACCATATTTATGAGTTAATAAATAGCATTGAAATAAAAACGGCAGGAGCATATCGTCGACATACAAGTGAAATTCGCTACGTCTTAGTACTGTTCTTCGAGATAAATCAAGTAGAAGTTCTAGTAAATTTTGTCTTCTCAAGATCTGCTTGGTTGGATATAAACAATATTTTTGAAACACACAGTAACATTTAAAATTGTTTTTAAGAAACAAATACAAATAAATAAATGAGGTCCAAAAATGGATACCTATAAGCCCGGCCAAACCAAAGCACAGTCGGATATTGCCTTACTCTCCAACTACGATACATTTTCCCCTGTTTTTTTTTTCATTAATGAAAGAAAGAAATGGGATCCAGAAGTAATGAAAGCTGCAGTTGCTGTTGTGAAAGAGAAAAAAAAGCCTCGACTCGAAGTTGTTTTGCGTGTCTCGCTTTACATTAGAAAACTTTCTGAACCATTGAACCAAAAACGATGACTTTAATACAACGCTGGGAAGACAAAATGTACTCTCGCAACCTTTTGAAAAGTCGACAGACTATCGTGATCTGATAGAAGAGATGGGAATTTAGGTTATGAACTTCTGATAGTAAGCAATTACCATTTGAGCTGGCTAACAGAAACAATTTATAGTTCCCCGTGAAACAGAAACATGTAAAGCGGGATGGAAATGATTTAAGAATTTTCCGAAATACTCGCCTTGATTTTCCTTGCGTTAGCGTGAACCTGAGTGAATTACCAGAGTAAAGGGATTCACAATGGAAAATGTTCAAGAATTCTTCGATATCCTATGACTTGGGATGGGAGGGGCATAAAGGCAATCTGTTAGTTGAGAATGCTGTAAATGTATTCGGAAGATGTAGA
The DNA here is from genome assembly GCA_017312745.1 of Gryllus bimaculatus. Classification (NCBI taxonomy): domain Eukaryota; kingdom Metazoa; phylum Arthropoda; class Insecta; order Orthoptera; family Gryllidae; genus Gryllus; species Gryllus bimaculatus. The sequence goes on along the minus strand of BOPP01000292.1, from coordinate 67,443 downwards.
ATATATTCTTTCAGTCCCAATATCTTCAGTAATCACGAGACTGTTTCTGATAATAATCTGACAGACTCACATACAAAGCAACTACCTGTGTATCTACCATCACAGAAAGAAAGAGGCCTCCCAAATATACATGTTACAAAGTTCCAATTGATGTGCCGCCGTCTCCTGCCATATTTGCAACCTGTGGCTCAGGAAATGGGCTAGGGTTGGAAATGGTGATTTGTCGTTGCAGCCACTCCAAATACATAGTTGTAGTCCTTTTCTGGTTTCCGAACAACGGGTAACCGACGATGAAGGTCAAGCTATCGAAAGCTGCTCATCTAATTAATTATAATAATAATAATAATAATAATAATAATAATAATAATAATAATAATAATAATGCTCTAAAACGCCTCTAATTGTTTTATTTATCAAGGGTTGGTAGGGGTAGAGGGATAGCTGTGTTGGTGACATCTTCAATCCGCAAACATTTGAAAGAACATACTTCCAAGTTTAGTACACCAACATCCCGAAACACATAATCAAATAAGAAAATGCCTTGCATCAATCTCCTAAAGTACGACACCGATCCGCACCAAAGAAAAACGAAGACGGAATAAATATATTGGAAAATCATTGGCTCACAAGACGAAAATAAGAAACAGTAGCTCATCAAACCGATTCTGTCTCAGGTGAAGGAGTCCTTAAGTACTCTTTGCATCCACATGATGGTGATGATGATGATGATGAAGGTGATGATGATTGTGCAGATGAAGAATGCATACACTTTATTCAAGCCTATGGTCGTGACAGGTAAGGAGACCACAGGTTTCAATGCCCAAAATGCTGCCGTTGGGCTCACGAATTGAGTATTGGAATGGACAAAAGTAAATGTCAGTCGTACGGTTGTGATCTTTGTGGACTTACATAAGGCAAGCAGTAGATTTTTTATATGTAATTTCCGTTTGTGCATTAGTTGTGAATAATAAAAATGCCTAATGAAATGCGTTTTTCGCACTAAAATTTCGTCCGATATTACGACCCACTTTTACGACACATTTCAAGAGCCCTTTTCACACTGCCATTTTCTTTCAATATTTTTTGACACTTTTTCCAGTGTTTATTTTCCTTTTAAAGGAGATGGTTAATGTATGCCCATTCTAAATTAGGTTAGCTAATGATAAGCAAGTTTTCACTAATGTAATAGTATTTACACACTGTTAAGTGTCTCTACAAAAATGTGTCCGATGTTCGGTGCTCTTCCCCTAGTGCTATTCGAAATAATTTCCTGCTTGTTTTATTGTGTGGTAGCGGTCATCGATCTCTCGTAGAAAGGGAGATCATATACGGCATACGTGGTTTCTCTGGGGATTGTGCTGTCTATTTTGTGACATTAATTGCACTATGACTTCTTATATAGGCCTATGACAGATGAATATGAAAATTGAATTGCCCGGTTTAAATCGAACATCTAAAAAATAGTACCAGCTAAGACGGTACCCGAAACATCTAGTTAAGCATTTTAGGCACTCCATGCTTTAAAACGGTATTTTCTACTGTGAAAGGTGGGTAACTTTCATTTTCACTCACTTGGAACGGGAAAAAAAGAAAAGACAAAAAATTGAACAGTGGAAGACATTTTCAACTGCTTTTTCCTTTTCCCTGTGCATGTTAGACATCTAAATTACATTAACGTTAAATATATAACTTATTTAATAATTATTACGTTAAGTTACTTTCGTTGCAAATAATGTTAATAATAATAATACTTATAACAATAATATAATAGTAATAATATTTTCGTTGTTTTTTAGAATTGTAATTCAAAACTTTAGGATCTTGTATTGAAAATATAATAGACGACGATCTATACCTTGAATATGGAGGACATTTGAAGTGGTGCCACGTATGCGCACGTGGTCGTTCTGTGGCTGGAAACTCATTTGTAATGGCTGCATATTGCATCCTTACAGTCATATCTTCTTTCACTACACAAACAATGGCATGTTAATTTTTATAGACGATTAACGATAATCGATAAAGTAGCAGACTTTAGTTTTGGGCAATCGTTTTTGATTTGTTACACCGGGAAGAAAATTTAATTTATTTTATATTAACTCTATAAATATATAAAATATAAACTCGTTAATAACAATTTAATTTAAAATGCTAATGGATTTGCAGAATAATTAAACCTTATATCGCGAAAGTAAAGTTAGATTGCGCCTTTTCTTACAAGGCACGTTTTAACAGGTTAAGGTGGAAATCTGGCCTAATTTTTATTCTACAGATAGATATTCTCTATTTGTATATGCTGCGAAACAAATTAGCTGTCATCACGTTCTGAAACTTACTGAAAAAAGCCAAAATTCCATACTTTATATGAAGCAAATTGTCGTTCGTACATATCCACCAAGAGAACAAGCTAAGGGAACGAGCTTCAGTTCAGGTCAGGGAAACGCTGAACTAAATGACATTGCTCACACCATTGACAAAGCCAGCAATGCCGCGCGTCACAGCGTTTATTCTTCTGGGGACTAGTTCTTCGTCATTGAGAAACAAACCCGATATGATGCCAAAGACCGACCGCGGCATGTGAGAACAGTTATCGTTGTTTCCCAACCTTCTGTTTTCTGACACAGACACATCAATGTATGATGGTTTAGTTGAAATCGTTTGTAGTACACCCTGGTTAACAGTCATTTGAATCAGTATCCTTGTGTTGTCACCTTGTGAATTAGCTCGAAAATAACATTATAATGTAATATAATTATATGTCACTATAATTGTGTCGTTCGACAAGATGGCTCTGAACGACTAGGAAGCCTGTGATTGGTTATTTTATATTATTATAATCAATGAGCCAATCTTATCCTTCGGGGCACAAAAAGCTGCCTTTCCGAATACGCCGCATATTATATTGGCCTTGCAAAGCAAAAGGAGACAAATGCCAAACTTTTATGACGAAGGTTTTGACACATAAATATTGTATACAGTGAGCTGACAAAAGTCATGGGATAGCAATTTTCAAATATACAGATGGCAGCAGTATCGCTCACAAAAGATACAAAAGCGCAGTGCATTGGCAAGCTATCATTTGTATTTAGGTGATTCATGTTACAAAGATTCTGGTGTGATTATAGCCGCGTGACGAAAATTAACAGACTTTGAACGCGGAATGGAGTTATACGCATAGGACATTCCATTTCGGAAATCGTTAGGGAATTCTATATTTCGAGATTCACAGTGTCAAGAGTGTGACGAGAATACTCGATTTCAGACATTACCTCTCACCACGAATTACACACTGGCCGACCGAGAGCAGCGGCGTTTACGATGAGTTGTTAGTGCTAACGCATAAGCAACACTGCGTGTAATAACCACATAAATCAATGTGGGATGTACCATGAACGTATCTGTCAGGACAGTGCGGCGAAATTTTGCTTTAATGAGGTGTATCAGCATAAGAGCGACTCGAGTGCTTTTGCTAACAGCACGACTTCGTCGGCAGCTTCTTTCCTAGGTTAGTGATTATATCAGTTGGATCCTAGACGTCTGAAAAGGCGTGATTTGGTCAGATGAATCTCGATTTCACATAGTATGAGTTGTTGGTAAGGTGTGGCAAAAACCCCACGAAGCCATTGACCCAAACTGTCAACAAGACACTGTTCAAGCGGGTGGTAGCTCCATAATAGTGTGGGCTTTTTTATTGGGTTCTGTGGTACAAATGAACCGATCATTGACTGGAAATGGTAATTTTCAGCTACCTGGAGACCATTTGCAGCAATTTATGAACTTCATGTTCCCAAACAACGATGGAATTTTTATGGATGACAATACACCATGTCAACAGGTCATATTTGTTCGCGATTGGTTTGAAGAATATTCTGGATAATTCGAGCGAATAATTTGACCACTCAGATTGCTCGGCATGAATCCCATTGAATATGTATGGGGACATAATCGAAAGGTCTGTTCGTGCACAAAACTCTTGCCTGGCAAACTTTTTGCAATTATCGACGACTATAGAGATGCAGCATTACTCAATATTTCTGTAGGGAACTTCCAACGACTTGTTTACTCTATGCCACGTCGGGTTGCTGCACTTTGCTGGGCAAAGGAGGTCCAACATAGAAGGTATTCCATGACTTTTGTCACCTCCGTGTAAATCAGTGCGAATGCACAGTTAAGAGTGCCAATACACATTTAAGAGTGATTTTCCAAACACCTTCGAAGTAGTAAAATCTGTCTAGAGATGGCGCTGGTTGTATGTCAAGAATACGAATTCAGGTTTTTTTGATTTCCCGAAAATAACATTTTTGGCTCTTAGCTCCTTTGGCTTTGCACGGCCCCATATATTGTCAGCGGGTGCTCAAGATGAGGATACATTCGTGCCGAAATGGAGACATTTAAAAAATTTAATCCAAATGTTTTAGAAATTTTCAAATTATATTTCCCAAATTGGGTGCTCGAGAATTTTACCATTATGTAACCCACCCGACAATCGGAGGCCCTTCTACGGGATTGTAACAGGCTATAATAATAATAATAATAATAATAATAATAATAATAATAATAATAGAAAATTTTATGTATGATCGTAATGATTTAACTGTATGATCGTAAATTTTAATTGATGTATTATAATATGTGTAAATATAATTTAGGTTATCCCTGGTAAATAACTGACGAATAAACAAAATAAACTCACAGATTTGGAATACCGGAACACAATGTTCCCCGAAATGAACTACTGGTTTCCGCCCAGCGAAATGTCAGACAAAACCGGCAAGTAGATATCCTAGCGAGTAATGACAGCACTACGTGAGTCGGGCGCTGCAGCAAGGGTTGTTCATGGCGTTAGCGAAAACAACGAGGTCAAAACTAACAAAATGATTTTTTTCTGTTTTTGCGCGACGGCAGCTAATTTGCCCCCCCCCAAGCACATATAAATAGTGAATATCTTTCAATAGAAAAAAAGATTTCCACCTGTACCTGTTGAAAGGTCTCTTGTGAATTAAACGTTTGTGTAATACCATAATAAACATAATCACAAAAACATCTGTAGTTCCTTATTAATGTGGCCAGGAGTACTGGTTCTATTTTAGAACAGTTGTGACGTATCCACTTATATCTATTTACTGGGTAGGTAAGTGTACATGAAAAGCCTGTTGTACTCGTACTGTACGAGAAAGCTATATTGAAGTTAGGGGCAAATTCTGAATTGAAAATGTGGATATATTTGAACCTAGATATAATACCCAATAGAAGAAACAAGGGAAGACCAAAAAGTACATGGAGAATGGCAATAACTGAAGCCATGTAAAAAGGGGAATGGAGGAAAATGACTTATAGGATAAATAGGCATGGGAATTTGGATGCGGAAAACGGCCAAGGCTTTAAAAAAACTGCTAAATAATTTGAGATAAAACGTTAAAGGCTTTCTATGAAATAAGAACCACCTAAGATGTTATTTTATAATTTAGTACGTTTTGCAGTTTGACATCTCCCAAGCTCAGCATACTAATATAAAATTGTAGCAAGTTTAGGAACTTCAGGACACAGTACCGACAAGCACGTCATGCGGTGTGAAATGTTTGTAATGCTCGTAACAAGGAAATCTTCAAATTGACAAATGTTAATTTTTTCTTAAAATTTTAATTTCAGAAATTTGTCATAAGCTTATTTCATTGTCTGTATATTGTACTCAAGTTTTACAGTGGAGAGGTAAGGGTCCATAACTACCCAATCCTCGCTTCTCCTATGGGACCTGGTTCTTGTTTTTTTCTTCACATTTATCGCGATGTATACTTATAGTAATTTAATGAAAAAATATAATTAATTTATATTAATTCTTTATCTATATATTTTAACCCTTATTTCCATTGTGGTTCTCTACGCAGTTATGTCGAGATAGGGAAATCAATATGTTCATGGACAAAAAGTTATAATTTTCGACTATATGCCGTAGGATTTTGTAATATTTATTCAGAGACACTGTAAAAGCGAATATAAAGTTCTTTTTGAATTCAGGTTACTTTTGGAGGGTTAGTGATTAGTATTTTAAACTGAATAAAATATGTTGTACTCATAATTACTATGATTTTTAATTTTTTTTTCAAATAATTTTATCTTCGATGTTTTTTGCAATGAATTCAGTCATTATGGGATTTATATCTTTACATATGTATTTTAGTAAAAAATTATGAGGTTTAAAATTTTGTTTCAATCGTTTCTGTGGCACATGCTCATGTACGAAATATGCGAAATCACTGAAACTAATTGCATATATTTTGTAGCATCCGTTGCTCAAAACATGTTTACAGATAAATGGTGATGTATACAGAGAAACCGTGCATATGAAACATACCTTCCAATTTATCGTTCATTTCAGCTGTTATCTCGTATACCTGTAAAGCCAAAATTTTGTCAATATATTGAAAGGGAAGATAGTATTTAAGAATAATTGTATTGCAACTGACCTGAGCAGGAGTCACAATGAGCTCAGGAGGCATGCGACTCCGTTCACTGCACTTTTGAACTGAAATTAGACATAAAACTGATATATTTATTGTAAATGTAACGAGATAAGTAAAAGTGGGAATTATAGCATACATTTCTCATACGAATCGGATTTGTTCCGCCTGTTTGTCAATTTCCAAGTTGGACTCTCATCTCCAGACTCGATTTCCGTTGGTGGTTCACAGAGGTCGCTTCCAGGATCAGTTGTTGCCAAATCAATGGTAGTTCTATGGACCTAGAAATATCAAAGGTGTTCTACATAAATTAAGCTTTATAAGAAGGTATTGAGAAACTTTGACAAAGATATAGGTCGAAGAATAACCCTCACGTGGAAAAGTTCTGGAGTCTTGCATTCATATTATTATACAAAAAATAGAGATGAATTTACAGAAAAAATATGGACTCATGCATATTATCTACTTTAATCTCCGAATGACAGACGTTGTTTTTAAAGTCTGCACAAAAATGAAATTAAGAAGACGTCAAAGAAAAATTGAAAGAAGAATAATGAACAATGCACTAAAAGATCATATACCAACCGAAGTGATAAGAAACAAAACAAAGATTCAAGACACAGTAGAACTAGCTGAAAAACTAAAATGGAAATGGGGCGGACACATCATTGGGCAAAAGAATTACCGATGGGAACATGCAATAACATTGTGATACTCAAGATCAGGTTGAAGACAAGAGCTTAAGGACGAAGTGGAAGTCATACATAAAATAAAAAGAACAAAAATTGTAAATATGTTTAACCAGAAACATTTCATATGGTCTCATAATATCTATAAATTAATATCCAGAATTTAACTAGAACATAATATTTTATAATTGAATTATTCCGATTTCAATTGTAAGCACATGTACAATAATGACTGCAAACCCAACAGAAAGGAAATACTTGTAGAATTTACCCTGTATTAGGAGGCCAATTGCCCATTATGGGACATTTAACGGCTGAAAATAAAACTGATTTATTTAAAAGTTATTTTTTCCAGAAGCTCGATACATCGTCAAATGTTCACGCATACGCTTACGCGGAAGAGAAAAAGTGGCGAAAAATGGCCTATTTTCGGCAAAAAATAGTTTATTACATGCCAAAAAAATAGTTTATTCCTGCCAACGAAAATGTGTATAAATCCAGTTGCTAAATGTAGAAAAAATCCTCTAACACGTGGTGTAGCCAGAATTTGTTTTGTGGGTCTTTGATACCGAAAAATCAATTGAAGACAAAATGTTTGCCCGTCCGTCTGTTTGTCCATTTATGAACAGCACTATCGGTTAAACCGTTCAGCCGATTTCCTCTGAAATTGATATGCCTGAAGTGATCTGGCGGATGTCGCAGCCCCATGAATTTGAAACCGATATTTTAATTTTGGGGGGTTCTTCACACAAAACTTCTGGGGTATTTTCAACATTTTTTTACAAAAAAAGAAAAGAAAAAAGAAAAAAAATAGCTCCTACGTTTTTGATTAAACTTTGTTATTGGATCTTGTGAAGGACGTCTAATGGAATGGCGCAGATCTCATGTTTGTTAAAAACCCTGAGTTTTCGAAAATTGAAAAAAAATTTCGGCGTAAATGGGAATTTTTGAAAATTCACATTTAACTCAATTATAGTCCGCAATTGAAAATAGGTTTTAAACAATTTCAAAAAGATTAATTTCAAAACGTATAACAAAAGCTCGAATGTAATAAATGAACAAAGAAATATGAAATAATATTCAAATTCGAACTTACGTAGCAGCTAACTGCCTGGCATCATCATACATTTTACGTTCAGGAAACGCAGAAAATTTGGAGCAGGCGACTGTTTGTCACCTAATTATTCGAAAAATACAAATATTTTCAAATATTTAAAATGACCGTACTCGAAGATCTGTTTTTGCTGAACTCATTTCATTAAGAAAAAAATTATATCTTAATAACTGTAGATGTAGGAAGACGCCGAAAAAATTGAATATTTCAATTTTTGAAAAATTAGGGTTTTTAACGAACATGAGACCTGCGCAATTCCATTAAACGTCCTTCACACTATCCAATAATGAAGTTTAAGCATTACCGATGGAGGGCGCCACAAACTGGAAATTCATTTTCAGCCACGTGTCCGGAATCTTTTGATAACATTTGAGCGGCGGCGATGGTGTAACGGTTACAGTAACGTAAAGCCGGCTGTCGCATGCTAGTAGATTTACTGCATGTAAATGATACTCAAGACTAAATGAAGCCTCTGAGCTAAATTCAAATCGCCTGTTTCATCGTCCAACAAATTCCTTCTTTCTCCGCTAGTTGGTGAAAGGACCGTAGCGAAATTTGAGTGATCAGACGGAAGAGCGGGCCTGATTGCCAGAGTCTCGCCACGTACAATAAGGCAACAATACAATCCAATTCAAATAAAGAAAGAAAAAGAAAGAAAGAAAAAGAAAGAAAGAAAGAAGGAAAGAAGGAAAGAAGGAAAGAAGGAAAGAAGGAAAGAAGGAAAGAAG
>BOPP01000292.1:18591-57439 GCA_017312745.1 Gryllus bimaculatus | reverse complement strand
AAGGGAAGGAAGGGAAGGAAGGGAAGGAAGGGAAGGAAGGGAAGGAAGGGAAGGAAGGGAAGGAAAGAAAGCCAGCGGGCCAGCGAGCCAGCGAGCGAGCAAGCAAGCGTTTGTTTTCAACTACTTACTTGTAAAATCTTCCTTGTTGTAAGTGGTGTTCGTTCCAGAGCAGGTGGTGCAGATTCCTGGAACATATCAATATGATTTAACTTTCATTATCGAAATGATTTAAGTTTCATTATTGATCTGCAAAACAGATCTCTTGAATAACAGATTGGAGAGAGAGTGGATTTTTTCTTCTTGAATGTGTATTTAAAAAGTGTATTTTTTTCCTGTTATTTCTAAAACATATAGTAGTGGTGAAACGCCGGCGTCAATCCAAGCCGGTCATTTCAAGCCACATCCGGTGTAAACATCCGCGGGGACGTGAAGACAGATCAACGACTCGTCAAACCCGTCAAAAATAACCGTTTCTGCCAAAAATTAGCCATTTTGAGGCATACATTCACATAACTGTTTCTTCATACAAAGTAAATTCTAGAAGGTAAAACAATATACCGCCTGCATAGTGACTCATTTAGTGGAAAATTTAAAGTGGAAGATTGTAGATTTAAATTAATTTTCCAAGTAGATACAAAAAACCTTTGCTATAAAGATGGAAAGAACATTTAAGAAATAAGGAAGCTACAATAGCAAATACTTTCTCGCATTATTTGTAACAGCTCGACAATATTATACTCTACTAACCTGCTAAGGTATTTCCATCCAGCAACAATTTTTCTCCGCGCCGTGACTCAAATTAATCTCCATCGATTTAGCTCGCCTGGCAATTTACCTCTTCACCATACACTCCCTCAGCCGTACACATTTTTGATGGCGAAGAAAATATTAATGGTCTCTCCTGTTGTTTCTAACACGCAATTTTCGAAAATTCAGAGAGCACCACGTAAATTAGACACCTGCCATTTACGAATGTAAGGACAGAAAGTATTGTAATCGTCCGCTGGAAAATGGCGTAGTTTCTACAGAAAACTTTTGTTGTCGGGTCCTGATAACGAAAAATTACTAAATCCTGTTGCTATATGTAGTAAATTACTTCCTTTCACGCGCGGTGTAGCCAGAATCCATGTTTTGTGGGTCCTTGATACCGAAAAATCGATTGACGGATAAACGAGGGTACTTTACATTGAGTCTCAAAAATATTTTCAAACTTTTCTCAACAACGGCTCAAAATGTTTGTATTAAACTTTGCGTTAGGATGGAATAAAAGACTTTAAGAGAATGGTGCAGGTCTCACTTTGATTAAAATCCCTGATTTTTCGAAAATTGCAAAAGTGCAATTTTTTCTAGCGTCTTCCGACAACTATATTAAAGTAGATTTCTTCCTTAATAAATTTTTCCTTAATAAATTTAAAACATTTTCTCCTCGTATGTATCAAGGGACTGTAAAAAATATAGGGATAATCCCAACATCGGCGAACTCTTTTTTCGAAAATTCCCAAAAATTTACATTTCTTAGCTACAAAATTGAGATAGAGAATTTTTTCATAAACTAAGTATGTACTAAAATATCAGCTCTTTGAAACAGGTCATGAATATTTTTTTGAAAAAAAAAGCGAGTAGCTTTTCTGTAATTTATGTCTGAAATTTATGCAATTTAAAAACAAATTATTGTTTCAAAAGCCGCCCCAAATTTTTTCTTTAAAATTTCTCCTCCTCTGTGAACAAAGGTCGGTACACATTTGGTGCTAGTCTCATTTTCGGCGAATTCTATTTTCGAAAATTTTCGAAAATTGTGAAAATTGCGCAAAAATTACAAGCCCGAGTTCGAAACTCATTGCGATTCGATAGCATGGAGGTATAGCTCACGGCGTGCAAACTCAGTGGATATGAATTTCCGTTTCGGTGTGGAAAAAAGTGTTTGAAAACACTTTTGCAGGTATAAGTAGTTGTATAATATAGAGGAGCTGTTAAAAATAATGTGAGAAAGTATGTATTTTGTTGCACCACTATATTAAGTCTTTTGCTCCATCAGTAGAAAACAATTAAAGAAACATATTAGAGCCGCTTGTTAGAAAATACTTTTTGGTTTCCTCGCCTTACTTTGTAAGAATAAATTGTAGATTTTTCGACAGAAAAACTGTTATTGCCGCACTCTGGTAACAAAAAATTGTATAAATCTTGTTCTTGTACAAAGTTCAAAATTAGTTCCTCTATGACATTGTGTAATGAGAATCCACGTTTGGTGGGTTCTTGATAGCAAAAAAATCGATTGATGGCAAAAGTGTTGTCCACGCTAGCGATTATACCGTTGATACGATTTTCTCCAAAATGGATAGTCTGCTATCGATGTGAATGAACTCCAAATCCTTGAGACGAATAATTTGCTTTTGGAGGATACTTTACATAAAGACTCAACACTTTCAAAATTTTCTTAAACAACCCTCCCATTTTTTTTATTAAACTTTGACCTCGGAGAGCGTAAAGAGCTCTTTAAATTTCATTCCGTCTAGGGTCTCATATTCGTTAAAATGATTGAATTTTCGAAAATGCTTAAGTTCTAAATGTCGTCTTCCTACATCTACAATACTGAAGAAAGATATTTTGAGATAGCTAATGAAGTGACAGTTTGGAACCCCTACATCCATATGTAGGAAAAGGGCTTTCTAATCGGTCTAATCACTCATCTCTCCATTCTTATTCGGCTCCTTCTAAAATGTATTACCTTGTTGGAAGATTTATGTTCTCGTCTTGGCAAAACTGGCGACGGTGGAGGCACACGAAGAACTGGGCAACAGTCTTCGTTTTGATCAGGGTTGTCCTTTGTCCTATCTTCATCAGAGCAGCTGCTTGTGTCTCCTTCATCACTATCAACAAATGAATAAATGATAATCCAGAGAAAAATATAGAAGAGATGTGACAAAAACGAAACAAGCATGTTCATAGTACTAAGTATTGTTGCTATGAATAGAATACCATTGTGGCTTTGATTGTACCTTTTCATTAGGGATGCCTGGAAATGTATTAATTGTGACACGAGGAATCAAATCCTAGCAGGGAAGATTGAATACTTTTTCAGTAGGAGACATCAAACTGTCAGTAGGGGGCGATTTTTGCATGCATCCGTTAATTCTCACAGTAACTGTTCCCTTTTTTATCCAAATTATTTGTTTCTAGCGATTTCATTAAAGAGGAAATGAAAGAGATTTTTAGCACGGAAAATATAGAATCTTACTGCTAGAAAATTCGATTGTTGCATATTTTGCACTGACACGAGATATTCGTTCACCACATACACTGTTTCTCGGACTCTGTAAACTAAATGAGTGTTTTAATTACCTTTAAAATATAATTTCTTCACAATATAATTTTCAACCAATAGTAATTTGTTAAAAAATGTATAGCTTTTATCACCACTAAAATTAATATTTTGGTTCAGTCGTTTTTTTATTCATATTATTTATCCATAATAATATATATGTCCGCCAAAACGTCATGTTATGTCATGAGTATGAAGAAACGCGTATATATTCATATTTAAGTATCTACTTCAGTGGGATGTTAAAAAAACGTTGTTGTAACGTAAACGAAATAAATCAGGTCGATATCTAACATGTGTGACATATCGAACTATCTGCTGAACTATTACTAATGAAAACACACACGCCACATCACTTCTCAATAAAACAAGAGATTTATCTGTTATTACATTTGGATTTTTTATATCTGTTGAACACCGTCTGAGGTCTTCGTCCCAATTAATACTCATTTTTAAAAAAATGTCTTCATCAATATCTTTTGTCGCTACGATTTTCAGAATTAACCATAAAAATTAGCACTTTCTTTCGTAATCTACTCGTTGAGTGCCCACTCTGTATTCATTGGAGGCTATCGCTTTGACGAAAACAGCGCCGTTTGTGGAGTCTGTTAAGCTTCCTTTGACTTACAATGAAAATAATTTGGTGAAAATATTCTTGGTGAACCAAATACGTTCCGTTCCGCGACTTTCCGTCGCTCAAACCATTTATTTTGAAAGTTTTAATTTTCGATTTCAGCCAGTCAAACAGCACCGCTAAGGGAGGTTAAGTCCCGTACGGACGTTTCAACTGCTGGTTTGCGGACGTCATTTGAGCTTTTGGATGAAAACTCAAAATATACGAAAACAATAATAAAAATCACCGTACACCATCTCCAATTCTGATCTACATCGTTAAATCTATATTTACAATTTTACTTAAGCTCAGAAAGATTGAGATTCACAAATCACCGAAACTGAAGTGCAGCAAGATAGAAGCTGACACGCAGTATTCTCATTAATGTTTATCTTGACAATAAAATTGATCGAATTTATTATGTACGTTTTTGATTTTTTAATCAAACCAGCTGACACAGAGCATAACATCGTTTCTTTTTGTTTCGCGGTCATGGGAATTATGCTAGCAAAAGGAGAAATAGTAATTTTGCCTTTTAAGACAAATTCAACATATGCGTTTGGCAAATCACACGTCATGTATACGGCGCTTTTGGAACTATTAACTTAAACCGTTCTTCAAACCTTCAGATGTTAGTTATTTGATATTATGGTCCGTACAACGCAGCTACACTTTCTGGATGTGTCGATACTTTCGGGGTGTGTGGCGAGAGTTGCCTAACCTCTTCAACCATGTCAGTTCTTTCAGTTGACTTCGGACGCAGTATCTTCCCTTACTTCAGAAAATCGTTTTATTGTGAATATGACATGAAATAATAACAGGAATTCCTATTCCTATTCCATTTCCTATTCCTATTCCATTAATTCCTAATTGCAACAGAATATGACCAGATGTATTAGCTTAGATCACTGTTAAAATCCAGAGATTACAGATATATCTCGTATGCAGACGAAGATACAAATTGAAAAGTGAAGGCCAGCGTGGGTTTACCGACCATATTTTCCAAGGAAGACAGGAAGGAAAAGATTAAAATAAATCCAAAAGAAGTAGTTTCATGCAAAAAATAGAGAGACTTTAATTACATGTATTTTTATCTATTTTATCCCTCTGATAAAAATAGTTTTTATTACTTCCTAACCTGCTGTGCAACTAAGACTCTCACATCATTCGAATAAGGAATATTGAAAGCAACTTAACTAAAAAGTGTACCTTGAATAATCAGAAAGATTTATGTTCATTGGCTCATCTGCACTTGATCCTTCCTTCAGCAATCTGCTCATGATCTTTGATCTTAGACGTTCCTGGTAGATTCCTGTACAAACAGAAAGAAGTCATTGAAAGAAAAGTTAAATAACCAATCGTGAATAATATGTTTATTGTTTTCTGTTGTAGTAAGTGTAATACAATATCCCCTAACGCTATTCTTCTACAAATAAGTAGGAACATAGATTTCAATATATGTGTAAATGTTTTTGTAAATTGAGCGTCTGCCTAGCTTCGGTTTCGGATACATGCTAAATGATTACTTATCATTCACAATCCACCTCAGTGAACGTTCTTCACATTTCATACGTTGCCCATATTTATATTGTTAATAATCATGGCCGTTTAATCAGTTATTTTGATTAGTGATTTTTAATACATGCGAACTACGCTAAACGTATTTAAAAGATCTATGAATTGAATTATTTTACTTTTTAATAATAAGTCAATATCACTGTAAACTCGTAGTGTGTCGTTGTTTCATAAATTAAAACCTTGAAATTTCAATTGTACATTAAAAACATGAAAATACGTTGCCTCCTAAATATAGCCTAAAATAAACACGTTTTTCTCAGAATTTTTAAAATGTCACTTATACCGTCCTGGTTTTCACCCATTCATATATTCAAAATTTAAGTTCAAAATTTAAACCATATTTGCATTTGATTATCTTGTGGTGGTTGACACCTGCTTTTTGTATCCTTTTTTTGGAAAACAGAAGAATGGTAAAAGGGACCTGTATTTTTTTACAAAATAATGGTGAAAGATAAGTTGGTGGTAATTATTTAGGAAGTAAATATTTTAAAAATTCTGAGACTTTGGCGCTATTTTTATTTGATTCTGCGATCGTGGCTGTGCCAGGACAGTTCGAACAATATGTTAAAACGAAACGTGCAATGGGGAGGAGTGCAATCTGTGCACGTTTTCTGGAGCTCTGTAATCCCTCACTTAACGCATAAACATATTAAGTTTTATTATGAATACAGATACAAGCAAAAGAGGCCATCTGAAGATTTGCTCAAAGGATCAGGGAAACCTTATCAAGATGAAGCCATTTATCCAGAAGCTGAGATAAAATACTTGTCACTGGCATATTTAGTCTTTTAGAATTATATTTTACAAATGAAAACTAGTACTTTAACTATCATTCTAACATTATCTAACTCTAATATTCAATATGGTCTGCATCTGAATATTTAACTAGTGATGCTACAGAAGGGCACAGACTTTCTCGTATTAGTTTTCTATATTTTTGGTCTGGGCTAGCTATTCGGATTTGCCACATACTCTTGCCAGCTGCCATCTATCATCGACCAAGATACATTTTCTCATTTTTTCGGTTTCGGTGTCGATAGAACAGAAATATTACCTTAAGAATTTCAAAAAGTGTGAGGCCGCGTGCTAAATGGAAATTTTCATTGACAAATTCGAGACCGTTTTTAAAAAAATGACGTTTGAGCAATACAGTAAATAGGAAATTTGAAGCTCGTTTTCACAGAACAATTTTGAGTTTTCGAGAAACATTATTGGAAGTCATTTGAAACACTGTCACTCAAAAATGCAATTGTGTTTACAAATCGCTGGAAATATGCACATTAACGGCGTGAAAGATCTTTCAAAAAATTACATTTGTGTAATTTTTGGGGAAAAAAACTGAACAAATGAACTTCTCATATTAAACAGTATAATTATCCCTGTCCGTTGGAAAAGTTTGAAGAAAAATATTGAAGCCATTTTTGAGAAAATGGCGTTTGAGCGTTTCTGAAATTGCGGAATTTTGAGCTCATTTTCACAGAAAAAAGTTGATACAGCATTGTAGTCTTTCTCGGCCGGAGTCAATATCCCATCAGCCCGGAAGACATGAAGAATATAGAAAACAGTTGAGTTTTTTGAGGAACTTTGTACGACGTTATTTATAGCACGTGTACGCATAAAAACACTAATGTGAGCAAATCGTCGCTAATGTAAATATTAAGAACATGAGAGGCAATTCAAAAGATTTACATAGTTGTAATTGTAGAAAACACAAAATAATTGAGCATTATGGAGTTAATGACATCTTATAGTGCACATTTAGCACTATCTTTACCAAAAGATTACATAAAAAAATTGGATCTGTGACAGACAGACTAACGGACGGTCGGTCGGTCGGTCGGTCGGACGGACGGACGTTTTGAAAAAAATACTTTTTCGGTGTCAGGGGACCTCAAAACGTGTATATCCGTTGATATCTCGAAATCGATTTTCCAGAGCATTATACTATAACTTTTTCTATACTGCATATATTACTCGGTATATACGTACATATACGAGAATGTTCTGCACCCACCCATATTTCGGATCCAGGCTTTCTTTGAAACCTACCTCCATCGTGATTAAGCGATCTTTTTCGAGAAGGTGAGGCTCGTGGTCGTCTCCTTTTGCTATTCTCACTTTCTCTGTTCATTTAACTATTAACGAAATAGACTTTTGGGAGAACGTGAGATCTCGTTAGGATTGCCGAATGAATTTGATTTTGTCGGGCACCTGCAACGTTTCTTTTACATACCAAGAGCGTAGCACTGCCACTTTGGGATTTTCAGTCCTCCGTTAATCCACGCACCTCTGCCAGGATACTGCTTGCGCACTGATTGTTCAAAGACTAGTAAGATAACCACCCAGGCCTTTAGTAGTGAAGCACTGATTATGGAAATTCAGTTTTATGTGCAGTTTGAGAGTAGGCGCAATAACAGAATCAAATATTTGCAGTTTCGAAAAACCGAATCTGTCTCATTGGTTTTTGTATCTTTCCCATGTTCCTGAGTATCTAACGAAACCATAAACACCTCTCACATGACGGGGCGCTGTACTGCTTTTTTTTCAACTTCTACGCGTAATAGAAATTAGTAATATAGATACCAGTTGTTGAATGCTAAGTTTAGACATACCATTCACTTTATGAACCAAGTATTTCAGTAACATTTCAAAACCCTTAAAACACGACATTCGCATCAGACACTAGTCATAAAATCCACAATATTTTATCAAATCAAACGACCACTGCAAATTGAAGTATAAACATATAAAGTATAACATATAAAGTAACACGATTTATGAAAAGTTTTGGAAAGGTAATTAACAGAAATTAATTATTTCAGGTATTACTACTCATAGTATCTGGACTTTATTTTATGGCTATTAACATACCTAGTAATGCTGCTATTTGGGAGTGGATTTCTATGATTTTGCATATTTTTGTACGTTGCTTCAGTGCATAGCTAACTGATTTAATGAAAAATTGAAATGCCGTGGTTTTAATGATGAAACAAAAAACTACAAATTTTACAGTAATATTGACTTAAATAAACAATTTCTCTGGATTTATAAAATGGAACTTATATCGTTCTGGTTTTCAGTCATTGAAATTTTTTTTACATAATCAGGTACACACAAGGCCACCTTATTGTGTGTTTATTATTAAATGCTTCGAAAGTTATAAATATAAATGAGGACTTAAAAACATTCCACAAGATTTTTGCATTCTTAAACGTTGGTGTGTAAACAAAAATGCGAATGTTTTGGTAAATGATGATGTATGAAAATTATTGGTAGAGGCTGGGGATCAAGAATATTTGTTTCACAAGGAATGGCTATTGTTTCGTCAGTATTCTGGAATAAAACAATGTACAGGTTTGGCGAAAAAGCAGTCGGCGTTGTTCTAATATTGGGCTTCTTCAGTGCTTGTCGCTGAGATGAAATATACAAGCTTCGGTTCCATTCTAATTGTGCACATTGATGATTTCAAATAACATAAATCACGATTTTTTACCATAGATCCTGATTGCCCCGGAAACATTGTGGAAACAGACACGAAATATGTGGATTTATCTCCAAAGCACATAGACCACGACAAATTCTTCTTCTTTTTTTCCTTTCACGCGTGGAAAATACAGTATTCAGAAGCTTGGCATTCACACAATTGCAGGGGTGCTAAAAATGATAGCCATCTATCTTACTCTTTCAGAACCCACAAAAGCCACTCTTCAAGAACAACTTCGGCCACGGCATTGACCGATACAGGAGGTTCTGAGATGGATTGGAAACGTTTTGGTGGGTGGTAGAGCTCTACTGTATCTGAATCATATGTTGAGGAGTCTGTGCAAAACAGTGAAAATGGCAAGAAGAATGGCGTCTGGTGATGGAGGTGGCGCGTCCACTTCTATACCTTTTCAACTTCCATTTTATACCAAGCAATTTCAAATTGGGAACAAACACAATCAAGTTGGGCTAAAACAATTTCAAATTGGGAGTAAACACATTCAAATGGAGACAATCTCTTCCAAATTGAGACTTCAATTTGAAACAGGAAAAAAATAAAAAATTAAATTAGAACCACTAAAACAAAAATATATTAATCACAAAATTAAGTAACAATAAATGTAAATTTCATTTGGTATAAAAACGTTTTTTGTTAACTGTATGACTACACACTGTCTTACATACTTCTTTTCTCAGAAATTTCTATTTCCTTTCTTTGAACGTACTTTTGTTCGTGAAATAAATAAATTGAAATTTGTTTCATTCATGTATATTATAGGGATATTATCTGCCTGATAATTCAAGAGCTGTAGCATATATATTCGCATCGTCTTCTTTCATTTACATCGCTGTTCATTTCCTCAAGGTATCTACGAATGTCTTTTATCGTAAACATTAAACCATCCATATGGTGACATAACCATTCAGTAGAAAGAGTAATTTGATGTTGACATCCAAATTTACGTTTCAGTTCTTTTATTGTAATTTTTGGATTTTCCTCTATGAGCTGAACTATTAAATCCGTGTTCCTCTACAATTTTCACTCGTCTTCGTCCATCGCATTGTCTTGATTTTTTACCCATACATGCAGTTGATTTCTTCACTCCAAGTGTGTTAGCGAACCCTCACCAGTCTCTATTATTATTATACACTGCACAAATTTGTATTTGGTTTCACTCAGGTTCCTTTTTTATGTAAATCATTATAACGCAATTACCTTACCCATACACGGAGAAATGTTGGTTAGTTTTGTTAGCATCAACTAATGAAACTCTAGCTGATTCATCCGTGTTTTTTCTCGATTTGAAATTGTTACGACTCAAATTGCTTATGTTTAATCCCAATCTGCTCGTGTTTTCTCTCACTTTGAGTGTATTAATATCCAATTTGATTTTTTTGTCTCATTTTGAAGTTGAAAAGCAACACATTCACACCGTCAGGAAATATAATTTCTGGAGAATAACATTCGGTGGAAAACTATGTTAATTAATCTAATATACATTTTTCTAATTTTGCTATTAATAATATTACAATTAACAGTAATTATCCCCAAACTAATGTGGTTCAGTGTTATTTGTTTGAATCTGATTTGTTTTGTACATCATTAAGTTTTTTTTAATAAGCAGTTGTCTTGACATGTACCGATGGATGTTTATTTACGTAGCTAAGTATGTTTGATTTCATAACATTCAAGTTAGTACAAGTGCATTTAACAAACTTGTAGAGTTGCATGTTAACAGGGGTTAAATACGCATGTGACCGACAATAGCAATTATATACTTACCAAACAAGCAAGCCACGAGATATGCATAAAATAAAACAGGGTAATCAATATTACAGAAAAATACTAAACATTTCTAAATCAACATTTTGGTAGGCGATCGGGAATTTTACCTTGCTCGGGTTCTGATCGCAGTAGTCAAGTAAAGTTTCACAAAAATAACGACCCATTTGTTCGTAATCTTGGGTGTGGAAGTGTGTATCACAGCGACTGCCTAATGATGACCCTCCAAAAGAGGCCTCCATAGTGTAGCTGTTAGCTACTCCCATCATCCACACAACAACACGTCCTGTACCTTCCTTAGAACGTTGGATTCGAAACTTGCAGTTTTCAAAAGAAAACTGAAATTCACATTAAACTTTACTGAACAGTGGAAACGTCGAAATCAATGCAATTGCAGAATCCCCGGTTACACAAATATATCCCAGATTCTATGTTAACTTTCATGAAGAATGGCTGAGCGTGTTTTTTAGAAAAAATAAAATTGTTCTCGAGAAAATAAATTTTAAATGTTACTTCGGAGCGCGAAATTCAAACCGGCCGCGGCGTCTGCGAAAGCGGCTTGGCGGGCACAGCGTCGTCGGGGAAATTGGCGAGTGAGGCAAACATCGCTTGTCGCACACTAGAGTTCTCTACTAGTATCAAGTGTTTTATGTATACTATTATTTTAATCTATTAAATATAATATTTTTTGTCACATGTTATAACCACAATGCAGCGGCATAACACTGAACACTTAGCACGAACGAAGAGTTATCGACATTAATAAAATTCCTGGAATGCTCGATTTATATTTTGCATATCATAAGTGTAAAGTAATTTCTTGTGCTTGAGAATGCCACATACGATAAATGAAAGTCCCCTGAAATTTCGTTGCTTCAGATCACGACACATGTTAACAACGTTTTACAGATAAACTGTTCGTTGATTAACATATCGAGTTTATTGAATAATTCTAGGCACGCAGTTCGAACTGATGCTTCCGCGAGTTTTATTTCGATGGTCACACAAATGATGTGAATGAGTTAACAAACAATGCCAGAGAATCAGTGGTCAGTGCAATTTAAAAGGATCAGTAGTCGAAGCTACTGCCAAAGTTGATTCCATACATCTTAACATTTATTATAATATAAACAACGTAAGGTTCGTGTAACCGACAGAACCGTCGCCATGGGCCGACTTTTTAACACTCGAGATCTCGCAGGCTCTTGAATGGTCTATGAGTTCTTGGCTTTATTGTTGTCCTCCCTTTCTGTAAGAACGTGCATCTGTTTCAGTGTCGTTGTACACAGTTGTGTGACCTTTCAAAATTGAGTGTGGATATTGTATAGGTTAATTTACTAATGAATTTTGCCTTAAAATTGTTTATGCAGTTTTTCCCAAGGTCATTATGTCAATAATTACAGACTTTGGTGCAAAGAAAAAAGTTGTTTTCATTTCGGAATAACTCTGATATCACATCTCTCTGTAAGTACCATGCGATAAAATACAAAAATTTCATCTCTCTGGCCAAACTTTTTCAGATCCTTACAAAAAAACATAAGAAACTTATATCAAAAGGATTTAGAGAAATAACTTTGACTCTTTATTACAATTTTTTCTGACAATATTATATCAGGGAATTTATTGTGTCCAATATGTTATTCTAAAATTCAATCGCGATCATTGCATTTAAGGAGTACTGTGCGACTGTCCGTATCTCAACAGAATCGTTCAGAAATAATAAGTAGATGGGCAAATTTAAACGCGAAAAATATACAAATTTAGACCAAAATAAACAAATAAATGAATTTATTTGCTTTTTATATTTTCTAAACAATTTTTTTATTAGCCGGTTCAGCTTTTAAAATCAAGATGACTCTATTTCCAGTTAGATGTCAAGTTGAAAGTTTGTTTTAAAGTAAAGTATACCAAATATTGAAAATTATATATTAAGCAACTTTAATGTTTATTAATAATAAAATATAATTAATAATTATAAACCAATTAAAATGTTAGTTTAAAATAGCTTGATTACTACTTGGCAAAACTCATCCTTAATATGGAAATGAAGCCTTTTTGTGCGTAAGTTAACATTAAAAAAATTTGCTTCCAGTTAAATATGAAATTGAAACTTTTACTGAAGTTTGGTATAATAGGGATCTAACATGTGTGCAATTTCCTGATTTTTAATTGGACCCCCGACAGAGATATTACAGTTGTAAATTTAGAAGAAATCCAAAATTCCAATTTTTAAGAGGATGTAATTTTCAAGTGGTACGTTATTGACCAATAATATTTTACAAACAGTAACTATAGTGTTTTGTAAAAAAGCACAGAACAAATTAGGGCTGTGATTCTATTCTCTCTTGAGAAACTACTCTCTGAAAATCCGTTCATCCGTTCAATATTTCCCAAATAAAAACATAGAAAGTATGTAAATAATATTTTGATTTCTACGCCAGAGTGTACTGAATCCAATGCTTTTTATTCTAGATTGCTCGAGGCTGAGTAATTCAGAAAAGCGTAAATGTCTACAAACGCAAAAAAAAAAAAAAAAAAAAAAAAAAAAAAAAAAAAAAAAAAAAAAAAAAAAAGGCGCAAGGCGTAAAACAAAAATGGATGCCATTTGTAAACTAGGAACAAGAAAAATTTAAAGATGTTTTTGAGCAGCCAAAACATAAGGAAATTAATGTTCTAAAATGAATTTTTTTCAAGATGGTCGAGTGACCGATACTGGACCACTTAAATGGATTGGGCTAAGGGCTAAGGTAACAGAAAGTTCATCAAAGCAGTTCACAGGATTTTCCTAAGAGAATAGTCTTGTAGACTGCTTTGATGAACTTTCTGTTTCCGCTAGGAATGTATTTCGAAAAGAGCTGTCTTTTCAAAACACGTTACGCGACGCTCTGTGGAACATCGACGTCGCGACAAGTATTCCAGTACACCGCAGATAATTCCTGCAGATGAATGCGATTGTGGCCTTCGTTTTCCTGTTCCGTATGTGAGGTGAGCGCATGCCACGCCTCGAGATAAATCATCAAAATATTTCCAGACAAAATTAAGGGTGGATTGAAAAAAATAATGTTTGTCTATCTGTTTCTTTTGCG
The DNA here is from genome assembly GCA_017312745.1 of Gryllus bimaculatus. Lineage (NCBI taxonomy): Eukaryota > Metazoa > Arthropoda > Insecta > Orthoptera > Gryllidae > Gryllus > Gryllus bimaculatus. The sequence goes on along the minus strand of BOPP01000292.1, from coordinate 43,577 downwards.
TTGCGTGTAGCAGTTACGTTCATTAAATGCGTGTCATTTTTATCTTCTCGCACTTGTTTTGTAAAAAAATAAATTATTATGATGCGCCGGAAAACGGCAAATTTTCGGCAGAAAATCTTTTATTGACGGCTTCTGGTAAGGAAAAAGTGGATAAATCCTATTCCTGTTCACAGTAAATTACTTCCTCAAACATGTCGGGTAGTCATTGATCCCGAAATATCGATACATGACGAAACGTCGGCATGTCTCTTTGTTTCTGGTCAACTTTTGCGCCTAAACCGTTCAGCCGACTTCCCGTTCAGCCGAAAATTGATATTCCCCGATTGATCTGAACGAACGAACACAAGGCATTGTGAGTTTCAAACGGATATTTTATTTTTTGAGGCTACTTTACATGAAGCCTCAAAACATTTTCAAACATTTTCTCAAAAATGACACCGAATTTTTTATCAAACTTTGTCATCGAATGCATAAAGGACGTTTAAGAGAATAGTGCACATCTCATGTTCATTAAAATCCCTGATTTTTCGAAAATTGCAAAAGGACAATTTTTTGGTGCGTCTTCCTACAACTTCATTATTGAAGATTGACATTTTTCCTTAATGAAATCAGTTCTTTATTAACAGATTTGAAACTAAAGTCATGTACAATATTTTCATTGGAAAGCAGTGTGTTCATTTTTTCATGTGTAACATGTGTCAGTTTTATAACCCAACTTATAATTCTATATGTCACAAATTTATAATTCGTCAATGAATATGTCATTAATTATACACATTTTGCATTTCACGAATACCTTTTTCATCAGGCTACACTAAAACCTATAAAATACATTAAAGAATATATACAACCAATTAGTTTTAATATGTAAACATATTAAGACTCTTGTACACATGAATACTTCATCATTTCTAACCTCCTTGACAGAATACATGTCTATCACTTTATACATCTACTTCACAAGTAACCTTAAAAGTAAAACACAATTAACTTTGTGTTTTTTTCCTTATTCTTAATAACACTGGCTAACTTCTCAAAAAGTTTTAACTTTAAGCTTATCATACATGTTTTTTCTTGCTGGCTCCCAGCCTATAGTAGTAAGGTGCACGCATCGGCAGACCGGAGTTCGAGTCTTGATGCGAAAACAAAATTTGTTGGTTGAAAACACTTTTGCAGGTTTATGTAGAAGTATAATCTTGCGTAGCAGTTACAAATAACGCGAGAAAATATATTCTCTTGTAGCACGACTAGTTTTTCAATTGAACAGTGTGTTACAATTTCAGGTTCAAATGTCTGTCTACTTCACGATACAAACTTCCATGCGACTGAGCAAGAGATTAAAATATATGAAAAATACGTTTCTCCCTACTTCTTTAACACTAACATCATATTAGCAATTTGTTTGGTTAGTCTTCAATGTGGGGCATTTAGGCCATTTTCTCACGGTTAACACGGACACCACGTATGACTGATTGACTATGCACCCAGTTGTCTACTGCCAAAATTCGCCAATGCAATTGTCGGCCTGCGGCTCCCTAAAATTAACTGGCTAATGCATCAGTTCATATTGAACGCCCAGAAATAATCAACAAACTTAATTTTTTAATGAACGAACTTTTAACTGCAAAGCGCTTTTAGCATGTGTCATGATATTCAAAAAAGAAACTGTTGGGGACAATTATCGTATGTGGCATTCTAAAGCATAAGGCATTAGTTCACCCTCAAGATATACAAAAATAATGCAAGCATTCCAGAAATTGTGTTAATAAGCCTTATTTTGTGTTCAGCGTTTATTGTTACGCCGTTGCATATAGTGGCTATAACATATATCTGTTTATATATAAATAAAAGGGAACGTGTGTCGCACATACACCCCAAAACTACTCGACCGATTTCGCAGAAATTTTAGCACTTTGTTCTTATTAGTAATGAGAGTGTTTAAAGAGTGGTTTAAGTTAAATCAGCCATGTGAGAGTGTTGTTGATGATGATTCATTCGTTTATAACGACTCATGCGATCCTGAACTATGATACGCAACCCGCCGCACAGTCAAGGATTACTGCATACAAGTATTCAGCCCCTGCGAGTTTGAAATATCGGACGGCATTATTACTTGACTCTTGGACAAGTAAATCAAATTTCTCCAAGATAGTGCCATAGCGAAAGCATGCCCGAATTTGAGGGAGAACATTTTAACAATAGAGTACTTGACAATCAATTCCTACCCAGGATATAGTATAAACCCATGCTTGGCAGAAAGTACTGTATTTAATTTATTAGAATTTTTCCACAGCGTGGAAAATACATATATGTGAAAAGTACATATAAAACACTTGATACCATTAAAGTACTGTTGATGTGCGGCGAAGGATGTTTGCCTCGCCCGACAGTTTCACGTAAAATGCAAAGAAACGACGCTAAGCAGCCCTGTTGGCAGCCCTGTTGGCAGGCGCCGTGCCGTGCTGTGACGCGGCAGAAGGTTTCAATTTCGCGCTCGCAAGTAACATTGCACGTAAATTTCCTCAAAGACAATTTTTTATTCGGAAAAACTGAATCTACCTTTCTTCATGGAAGTCAATACACACGATATCTCCACATAGTGGAGATAATGTTTCGCATTCTATTGACAAAGCGGAAGCATAGTAGTAGCTGTTGCCAATAGAAATTTGTACTCGACTTCGTAAAAGTGTTGTTTTACGGTCGATTACAAATGTATTCAACTATGTGATTTAATTTCTATGTCACAAATAAAGGGGTGAAAGCAACGTAATGATAACCCTCATTTTACATATCAAAAATCATGTACGGATCCACGGAGAGGAGAGCAATTAGGGAACCGCCTCTCCAAAAAAGGAAACATTGTCCACAACTAATAATTTTAGCTTGTTTCGTAACTTAAAAGCAAATACATTATTTTACGAATAAACACAAATACTTCTAAACCCCAAGGTTGATTAGTACCTGTCGACCATATGACAAATTTTATCGGTAGGTTCATTTACTTGGCACTATTCATATCTATTTCAATTTGTTTGCGATAGACATTGATGTCCATACAACATATGCAGTCTGTCCTTCGGTAAAAAAATTTAATTACTTATGTAACTTTTAATCTCGCTTTCTTTTTACATAAATACAATTTCCGTTTCGTATAACCGTTTTCTGAATTATGGGATATCAATAGTTTAAAGGGAAATGATCCTCAGATTAAAGCTGTGTTGCTGTAGGTGCCAATGGTTGTGCTGTCATATAATTAGATTATAGATCAGTCAAAGATGATACAAAATCTGTCATGATTCGATACTTCTCTCATAGCGCTAATAAGAGTATTAAAATCATCAAAAGTATTTTTGATTTAAAACTTCGTACAGAATTTTAAGAGAAGTAACTCATCTTAGGACATTTCAAGCTGAAACATAATAATGCTTTGGCTCCATTCCGTGGCAAAAAACTTTGGTAGCTTTGTGACCCGCAGGATGGAAAACATGATGCTATTCTGCAATTCCCTCACTGTTTATCGGAAATTATCGAAACTCTCGGAAAAATTAGCCAGTCAAATACTAAGAAAATGGTAAGGAATTTATTCTTCTTAATACATTGTGGAACCGTCAATTTGTTACCGTGCTTTTTCGCCACAGCGACACCTAACCATTCACACTTTCATTCAGCACCCTTCTTCAAAAGGAAATTATTTAATTGGCAAAAGCGGTTAAAATTGTATATTCTGAATTGTAACTTTGGGGAATCGTCGACAAGAAGCACTTTAACGAAATATTTAAAAACAAGTTTATCGAGTCGCCTCCAGAGGGTATTTTATGTCAATTTTTTTGTGCTATGTAAGTTCGTAATAAAAAGAAATTTTAAACATTACGTAGTTGCCTACGTAGTTGCCGCTCCGTCAAAGAAGGTTAAAGAAAAAAGTATCCGTAGAGATACCTTTTTAAAATATTTATTTACCAAAAGGGCATCATTTGATCTGGCATTTCAAATTATGCCCGAAAGTGTGTACAATAACTCACTGCTTTTCAACACTATGTCTTAGAACCACCCAACCCCTTTTTTCTAGAATTCTTCCGAAATATTCTACAAATATTTGGTCAGAAATAGCATCAATTGATTGGTTTCATTGAGAGGAATGGAATAAACTATCGATGACCCCTTTAGATGCCTGAAACACCCTCAACCGCGTTTTAGGTTCTTAACACTGGAAGGACCGGAATTTTGTTCTACCTATAAGGACGTTGTGTGTCATTTGACACATGATCTTCTGAGTATTTAGAAAGTCAATACGAGTATATATTTTTCTCGCGCACTATGTTAAAAAGTGGATAAAAATGCACATATTTGTGGAACATTTCAATGTATGTATTATATTTTTAAAAGTTAAAAAGTACTAAATTGTAAAACCCTTTACAGCAATTGAATTAATAGAGACAATACAGAACGTTGAATGAAAATATTATTGAATATTTGTTTATGAAAATTGAAAGTGCATATTAACATACAAAAAACGTATGTATGCATATATGCACTTTATGCATATCCATTTTTTTCTCACAGAGTTTTTTTTAAACAAGCATTTCACTTACAAAACGCGCATTGGTTGTTACATTTTCTTTCTCCTTGGCAATGCTTTCTTTTCTCACGACAAGGAGTAGCTGTGTTTATATATCAATTGTGAAGGGTTAGGGTTAACATTTTCAGGAAATATATCAGCTACTATCTTGTGTAAAAATTGCAATCTACTTACGTTTTTATTCCAACTTTTTTGGGCAATATGTGTGCATTTACTGTTGCGATATCTAGAAAATTTTATAAGATTTGAACTGGCTATCAAATTGTTCTTGCACGCACTGAATACATACGATCTGATCTAATGCATCAACTCCGCCTTCGGGTTTTTTTATAAAACATAACCGTCTTCGGCTTCTTTTTCCCGGTATCTTGCGGGCTCATGCTGTCATATAAAATTCTCAGAATTGGAACATATTAATTCTTTTTGCTCTTATAGCCAGTGACAGTTGGACCAAAGTTGTTCTTGAAAAAATCAATACGATACAACTATCTTAATTCTGTTTACCGCTTTTGTGCTTCAGATGGCAGATATCGGCGATTCATTCTCATTGTATCTACATAGCTATTTTTATTATTGTTCAGCTTTTTGCCAGTGACGCAGAAGAAAAAGTTATCGTAGGTCACGTTCAAGACGTTCTTCTGGTAACGTTCAGTGAGTTTTAGTACCACATTTGCTGAAAGAGTCTGAGATTGAGGTTTTGATTGATCTTTTCCTAAGTATGGAAATACATTTAGAAAATATTTAGTTTGTGTATCAACCAGCATCCAGAACGTTATACAAATTGTGTTAGGTTTATATGGCATGTTTTGCAGAGACCTACATCTGCTCTGTGTGAGTTGTTCATCAATGGTCAAATTCTTCTGTGGATTGAAACAAGGACTAGGAGTTTTGAAAAAATATTTCCCAGAAACTCGATGCAAGTGCGGATTTATCTTTGTTCAGTAGTTACTTTCTTTGATCCAGCAAATCGATCCTCAGTTATTTAAAGATTTCTAGAAATCTGTTTCTTGTCAGACACAATTTAAACACATATTTATACCCCATTCGTGTGACCACCATACTTAGGTGCGCGAGTTAGGTGTGCGAGATCAAAAGCTCCTAGGGCTTGGAAAAGCATAGTGTGTCAAAATGACTACTGGTGGTCGTTAGAGGTGTATCTAAGATTTTTCCAATTCTATGAAAATCACAGGATTGGGTTTTACAGCTCATGAAGTTTCTGTACTAAAGAAAGACATTACAAATAATCAATTTCCTAACTATGAAAATTAAAAAAAAACTACGTCGTAGTATTTATCACAAATGTGTCATTTTGACACACTCGGTCCTTCTGGTGTTAAAACACACATGTTTTAGCGTGGCCTGAAAATAACCTAAAAATTGTCAGATCCACTTTAGTTGAATGAGATGCGTCGTCGATTTGCTAAAATCGGATACTCTTCGTCCACTAAACCACTCTCTCTCTCTCTCTCTCTCTCTCTCTCTCTCTCTCTCTCTCTCTCTCTCTCTCTCTCTCTCTCTCTCTCGCGCACACGCACACACACACACACACACACACACACACACACACACACACAGGATGATTCAGTCTTTGTTGCTAATACGCCACAGACATATCTCATATGTCATGTACAGACTGAATTTGCCAAAGTTGGATACTCTTCGTCGTTAAGTTTTGTAAATAATTAAAGTTTAACTTTGCTCTATGCGCTTGTGTTCGCGTAACACGGGCTATACAAAGTGAGCAAGCGGCTGCACTTCGCGTTAAGGCTCGCCACTTTTCTGGAAAACCCAATTATTAACACTATTCGCTAAGGCCCGAAAGCGAGCGCAAGGCAAATAGCGCACGAGGTCAATGCATCACAGTCACTTGGCGAACAATTCATGCAGAGAGATTTCGACCTTTCCATTTCCACCCGGTGCAGCATTTGCGCAGTAGAAACTTATGTCGTTCTGAATTCTCGAGGCATTTCCTGCGCAAATGCAAGAAGAAACAGGAATTTCTGAAACCGTTCTTTGGACAGATGAAGCGTATTTTAAAAGAATTGGAACGATTAATAAGCATAATTTGCATTTGTGGGCTGAGAGAAATTCACATGTTCACACTCATCCACACTGATTACCTGTAATTGTGTGGATGAAGTTACCGGCGGTCCTCACTTCTTACCCGAGTGTTTCAGAGGCCATTTTGGTGAATTTTATAACTCAGGTACTCCCTACGCTTTTGTAAAACGCTTTTGTTCCGTTCAATGTGCGGGCACAGATGTAGTACCACCATGAAGGCGCAGTTTATGATTGGGCAGTAGATAGAAGCGGTAAGAAAGATCGTGTAGAAAAAGCGATAAACGTTTTGTGATATATGGCCCTGATCTTGCATTTTGTATATATAGTTAAACACTATTGGTTTTAATTTCACGAATGAAATAGTCGTCATATTGCATTTGTAGTAAGACGCAGAAAAAAAATGAATATTTGCAATTTTCAAAAATCAGAATTTTCAACGAACCTGAACCATTCTCTTAAACATCCTATAAGGTATCCGAGTTCAACATTTACTGAAAATTGGTGCCGTTTTTGAGAAAAATGTATCGAATGTTCTTAAAAAAAATTTTAATTACCTATATTTTACACAAAATTACGCTGAAAGAATGGGGGAGAAGACGTATAGTACAATTATTAGTAGGTAACCTACAATTTGTTTACCTGATACTTTATTTCCATTGTCTTTGCTGATACCTTATAATACCGCCGAAGGATTATGTTCATTCTATGACACCATGGAACGTTCAAAATCTAGTTTGCACGTCTTTATTTATAGGTAGCAGCACTATAGTTACGCTATCAATTGTTACGTTTCCGTGGCAACTTAAATGAATATCGAGACTGAACAAATTTGTAACTATTCGAAACTAATTGTAGTTCTGAAACCGTCGGAAATATGACAAGCATTATCTTTTTGTTTTGGGCATTTTACATCTATATGCTCTATTTTATTTCATTAATAATAATTCCTGTCGTAATATCGCATTTGTATTATTTGTCTCAAATGTGATATTTATTGATTTCTCAATTCACCTTTCACTGCCGCAAAATCAATGGGCTCGTCAAAGATGACTCAAACTGTGTAAGACACGAGGTGAACAATCAATAACACCATGGAAACAGATATCTATCAAGCAGACTAATGAGAGGAAGAAGATAATGTATTCCAAACATCAAAAATAGAACAACAATTTGAATTCCAGACAATATAATTCAAAACAAAATTATAGTCTTACCAACTATGTCTGAAAGTAAATAGTAACCATATTTGATAAAGAAATTCAAGTTACAAGTGATTCTAGCAATTGTTCATCCAAGCATATCTTCTAATAAAATGATCAAGGACAAAGATAGCAAAATGAATAAAGTGAAAAGTGATTCCATGAACTATTCACCTTCCAATTTTAAATTAAGTTGTAATGATCAAAGTGTCAACCAGTGCTTCCACATATACATTGTTATCTAAAATTGACAGACAAAAGTAATATTTCCACCTGTTACAATAACACTTGTTGATTTAATAATAAAATTTGTTAGTAAATGTGAAACATTACAGTATTCATCAGGAAATTAAAAAATCAATGTACTTTTAAATTTTAATAAATGTTTTATATTTTTTAATACTGTTTTTTATTATAATTCTTTGAAAAATATATTTTGTAGTTTTAAGGAAAGTGAATTTTTAAACAACAGCATTTCATGGATTCCTCTGAATTCGCAATTAAACTTTTAGGAATGCAACTTTATTTGACATTTCAAAAATAAGATTATTTACTTCCTTGGAAATTCACATTAAATTATTTGATACTGTAAATATAATAAGGCCAATACCTGGTACATAGAGAATAAATAAGTAAAGTAAAAACAAAAAATCAAATATGTATATTTCTTATTTAATACTTACTATTAATTACTAAGTGCAATTTTTGTATATATATCTGATTGATTTATTACTTGCCACTTATCAATTATATGTTTGTTTATAATATAATCTTTTTTTAAAATATAGAAACATTTCCTTGGAAGTGTTGTGTTATATAAGCAACTATTGATTGCTTACTTGCTCCAGGTCTTGGGGAGTTCAGAAGGCACAATGATGGCAGTAAAACACATCACATATCAGAGTTCACTCTAAACATTTTCTGAATGACACTGGTTCCATGTCCAAACTACAAGGAATAGTTAAAGGTAATGCTTTACTATTAGAGAACAATGCTAAGGAATATGCACAATTGCCTAAAAAACATAACTATGAGTCTTTTAAAGCATGTAACAAATTCCAGCATGATGATCTTTTACATTGCCTTTATTCAAACACTCAGAGCTTGAAAATTCATTAGTTTTTTTGGCACACACATTTTATAGGTTTATATAATATGATGTAGATATAGTTTGTTTACAAAAGAAAAATATAACCTTTGACCTGTCACTTTTAAAAGAAATATGATTAACATTACAATGTTTTTTGTGTATTGTGCATTCAATATTGTTTTTTTGGGATCTAGTTGGCAATTTTATTATATTTAGGGAAATGCCCTGTCTTTCCATCTCTCCATTTTTTAAACATGAATACCAAGTAAAGAAATTTGGCAGGAATTACAATTTTCTTTTCAAATTCAATTTTGATATAAAATTATATTAAAATATAAAGAGAAAAAAAATTGATTATATATTTGACAAAAGTACAAGTATTGGAAGTAGTATAAGAAGATGGAGTATAATATTTTAGTTTTCATTTGTATAATACTTTCAATTGTTTTCACTCAACCTTTTAAAAACATTTTCATGTTTTTCTTTCCTGCATTGTTTTGATGATGAGATCTTTCTATGAATGTTTGTACTTTTTATTATGATGTTGTTTCATTATTTTTGTTCTTTTCTACAGTTTCCTTTTCATGTTAATTCTAAATATTCCCATCCTCCAACATCCATGGAGACTTACTTTTTAATCAACCTGTTTTTCCTTGTCTATAAAACTGATTCTCCCTTCTGTATGAGTCATCTTACTGGAGGGGAGTGAATTATAAGCACACCTTGCATGGCTGAACAGCGTGAGCTGGGGGTAAACCAACCTAATGTTCCAGTCAAGTGTGACTGGACAGGCATGAATACAGGGACTGTGGTCAAGGACTTGCAAGCAGCACTTTTCCCAGTATGTACTAAGGGTAAGTGCTTGCTGCAATCGCATTGTCAACAGGTGATAAACATTATAATATCCCCTAAATGTACATTAATTTTATTTTCAATAACATTGTTTGGATTCTACCTCAATCAAATTTAATAAGTTCTACATCAATAAATTTAAAAAGTTCATGCTGTTAAAGGTGTTTGAAGCTTATTACTATATTACTACACCTATGATTACTATTTTATTATAAATTTTTTCATTCACAAATGTAGGCTAGTTTTCTTCGTGTTTTTTAAATTATTGATCAGTTCGCAAAACCCTTCAATCTCACCAAAAAATGTATTATTTCTCACATGGCATTACTTAATTTTTTAAATTTCTGCACAATTTTCTCACAGGTTAAAAGGAGAAAAATTGCATGTTAAATAAAGTTTTGGGATAGAACTTTCTGTTCTCTCAAAATATAATTTTTTTAATTGCACAAAGGTAGTACATGAACTCATAATGTACGATAGGAAACCTTAGATAGGAGTTCTAAAAGTCTGTTTGTGTGAATATATTAACAACTGCAAACATTAGCCAATATATTTTAAATAAAAATACTAAATAGTTTACTTTTTCTTGTTGAAAAGTTTGGTTTCATACTATTTTATAATTTATTTCTTTATACAAAATATTATCTTGAAAATTAGATAAAAATATCATATTTTGTGTTCTGAACAAGTATATTTTGCTTTGATATCATGAGAAATATTTATTTCTCCATTAATGGATATAATTTTTAAATATTCTGAATCTAATATTTAATATTTATTATTTTAGGAAGCTACTTAAGCAGTTTCTTACAAAATACCTTAAAATCTAATCAAGTAGAAATAAATACTGACAGCCGAACATTAAAACCCATTGCCAAATTAAAGGAACCTCGTGATCTGTTTGCTTTACCAAAAGAACTTGATTGCCCTCAACAAGCAGCAAGATGGCCAGCTGAATGTCAGGTTAGTGCATAAATTTGTAGCCGTTTTTACAATATACATGGTACAATTCAACAAATGCAATGTGTTTTACAAAGAAAACAAAGGTGATAACAAAAAAGTTGTAGTCATGAGAAATCTAAGAAAGAATACCTCAAATTTGTCTAGAAATATTTGGGACGAAATTCAAGAAACAATGTTTGAATGTTCACAGATGAAAAATTATAACTGTTGAATTTTTTCAGATTCACAAAAATATGAAAAAGAAGAATATCCTCTATCACATCTTTTTTATATTATATCTTTTAAAATCTTAGATTCAAAGAGTCAGTTACAGCAATTCAACTTACAATATGTTGATAATAAGACATTCATATAATCAGAATGAGATGTGACTACTTTCCACAAACAAAAATGTTGCATATGTTCTGCTTCAAAGTATAAGATGTGAATAAATTTAGATAGATCACTTTCAGCTTATAAAAAATTAAAAGAATTAAATATACAAGTTTTGTCTCCAGACTCTGAAGTGATTTTTTTGTGTTAGTTTCTCATAAAAAAGTGAAAAATATAAGGGAACGTGAAATAAATCACTTGGTCCTCCCTACACATTACTTAACTATGATGTGAATTTTAGTTTTTGTAACAGTCCATGTCTAAGTCCATGCCTACAAGGAATATTTTATTTGTTTCATTAGTTTTGTTATTTTCGTGTCATATTGTTTTAAGCATCCTTCTGTTATTTTCGTATCATATTGTCTTAAGCATCCTTTTCCATCCTAAGCATCCATGTCCTGTTCTTCAGTCATGTCCTATATAATTAAATTCTATTCTGTTTTCTACAGACTTTGCTTGCTCCATGATTTTTATGTTCTCTTCTTAAAACTTGGTTCTTACTACCATTTATTGCAATTTCATACATTTATTTATTATTTGTGAGATATGAGACCATCTGTATTTCAATATTGTCAATCATATAATGTTTTTGGCAGTGTCTTACCAACAAGAGACACCCCTAGTAACTTTTATATGGTTGACAATATTAAAAATGCAGGTTTCACTGAACAAAACTGAATCGTAGGTCAAGTTTTTTTTGGTGAATTTGTATCTTTGATCTTTTTTTAAGGAACTGTTAAGATTTTTCTCATACAATTAATTTATCATGAAGATACATCTTTGCTTAAGAAAGGGCACTAAAAAAATTCAAAGACATGTAACAGAAGGTTTTCTGTGTTTTACTGTAATTGCATCTAAAGAATCCAAGGCAATTTCTATATCTCGTTGCGTGATCATGATTAGAGCCTAATGTGTCATACAAATGTGAATTCTCTTTTATATAAAGAAGACATTGAAAAATAAAAATGGCTGGAACTGTCACAATGCCTAACTTAACAAAACTCAACTGACAGTGGCTGTGCATGGGAAGACCACAGAGTAATCTCACACATATTTTCTGCAGTTTAAATAGTCTATCAACAGACCGGTGACCCCAAAGTAGCACGGCATAGCTTAAATGACTATGTATATGAGAATTATATTATATATAATTAATTAGACAAATTCTTCCTTCTTTGAGAACAATATGAACCATTAAGCAAATATAGAAACAAATAGGAAGACAGAGGGCAAAGTGTACTTCTAGTTTGAGGCCATTGTAATGCCTGGTATTATGTTTTCTGAAATGTGGAAAATTTGCCGTGAATCAGCAGATGATTTTGCCTTGTTATTTTCAATTATAGTATATCTGGAAGAAAAAATATTCACTCATTCTAATCTCAAATGTTGATGTTTGTTTCTGTGTCCTTTCCATCATTGTAATGGATTGCTAGTTTCCCCTCCAATCTAGCCTTCACATCACTCTCAGCTGGGAAAACTGGGATACTTCTCTCTTTGGCAGTGAATTTTGCCAACCACTGCAAAATCAAATACAAAAATTGCCAGACCTGCATGTAATTTGAAATCACATGGCAGAGCATATTTTTTAACCCAACACACATTACTTTTAAAACATTAACAAATAATAAAATTGCACTCTTCTTATGATGTTTCCATTGCTGGTGAAAAAGCTATATAGTTCATCATCATTATCATCATAATTAACAAAAATAGCATTGTGTCTATTGACCTGTTTTGCCTTTGATCAATTCTTTCCATTGGTTTATTGGCCAGCTCTTATTACATTTCCCATTAGGATTGTAGTTGTAAAGGGTTTTTGATATTTGTACAGCATTCTTGATGAATTCAGAAAGCAAATAGAAGATCTACAAAAAACGTTAATGTTTCTGAAAGTAGACATGAAACATTGCATAAATCAAGAGATAAAAGAAATATCAAAGAAAAATCTAAGTAAACAGGAAAGTAACCAAGAAGAGAAATATACGAACACAAAAGAAAGAGAATGTGAAATCAAGACACCTAATGCAAAAGGATCTGCACTTACACACATGAAACACACAGAAGAAGAAGGGAAAGACACAAGTGAAGAAATTCCTGAAACAACAGAAATAACAGACATGACATCAAAAGACCAAAAGGAAAACAACGAAATGGTAAAAAATTACTCAAATGAAAAGGAAGATGAGAACACTGAAAACTAGGACTAATAAACAACTTGCCAGAGAAAACAACAAAGCAAAACAAGAAAGAGATAAATAATAGAAACAGTATCTACCTTACCAAAATACAACAGCAACAATCAAATCAGACAGAGTGTTCACAAACTAGAAAAAGTTTCAGAAACAGGGATAACTTTATAATAGGAAACAATGAAGACAAAGAGTTAAATATGGGAACTATATTCAAATGGTTGTACATAGGTAAATTGACACACAGAGTGACACAAAGACTGATGACATATAATGCAATTTTTAGAGAAAAAAGGATTAAAGGGAAGCAGATGCGAAGAGTTGAGAACACTAGGTTATAACAAAGCCTACAATGTTCAGATACCATTAGAAGAATCTGAAAGAGTAGAAGAGGAAATGTTTTGGCCTAAGGGAATTCTAATACAGCTATTTCGGAGAGCTCAAAAGAATGAAGGAGGGATGAGTTTATAATTATAATAAAAACAATAATATTGAGAAGAAGACAAAACGAAAGATAAAATAACAGAAGTGACAATTTAGATTTATTCAGTCAAAAAACTGTATGTGACGTAGGGGGGAGAAGATTATCTGTGCACGTTTTCTTGAGTTCCAGAATCCCTTTCTGTCATTTTAACTATAAATAGTTGAAAGATGAATAAAAGTTTAACATAAATGTATAAAAATTAATTTTAAAAATCGCAAGATTAGCAATATTTGAAAAATAGTCATTTTAATTTCCGAGTTATAGAAAATTATTTGCATCGGTACCCAAATTGCAAATAGGATTTTTCTGCATTGCTAACAATATAGCTACTCACCCTTACCTCTACTCTTACCATTACAAGCAAAAGGAGAGTTCAACAAAACGTGCGCATAGTGAAGCTACATTTACGTCCAGAAACAAAACAAGGAGCCATCTCAACATTTGCTCAATGGATCAGGGAAACTGGACAAAAACCTGATTGAGATGGGGGTAATATGGACCAATAGAGGATTTACACAAAAATGAACAGCATACACAAGTAATAACAAGAAGACGGGAAAATTCAATATCAAGAACTAAAAATTGTTATATAGAACATAAGAGGATTGGCCTACAAAGGAGAAAACCTTGAAACAAAAATCAAAGAAAGAAATATTGATTTTCTAATTCTATCAGAAACAAAAAAGGAAAGTAATGGGACTAAACAAATTCTCATATATTCAGGAGTAAAGCAGACAGAAAGAGCAGCAGCGCGAATTGCAATAATGACACACAAAAAATGGAAAACCTTTATTGAATATTATAAGTTTATTTCCCCAAGAAAAATAACTCTCAACCTTTGCATCACAGAAAGGAAATTAAATGTCATAGAAGTTTGTGCACCAACAGAAGGAAAAGAAGATAAATCCATACAATTTTATAGTCAGTTTCAAGTTATAGTAAACAAATGTCAAAAAAATGAATGCCTTATCAGAGCAGGAGATTGGCAAAATTAAAGAAGCAGAGGGGGAAATGACAATTAAAAACAATGGGAAACTGTTTATTGATTTCGGTGTCTTTAACAAACTAAGAATATTTCATTTTTCAAATTCAGTTTTTAAACATAAAGAAAAACTTAATCTACAAGACTACACTGAATATAAAACATTTAAAGCTCAGGCAAGAAGAATAACATGATGCGTTGAAAGAGACGACTTGAAAAAATTTGTAATGGCGCTAGAAAAGATCCCAAAGAAATGGTTAAAATATTAAGAATGCTGAGATTAGACACAAGGGACATAATCAATCAATTTGGACCTACTCCTGAAGTGAAAGTGGGTAAACTTCAGAATAGTAACAGACCAAGTATAAGCACAAATGACACTGATATTACTGAACAAAGTAGAGTACAGGAAATAATGCTAGGACTTGAAGCAGAACTAAAGAAAGCCAAAAATAGGAAAGAACCAAGTGTGGATCAAATCTCAATAGAACTTCTAAAATACAGTGGAAATGATCTCAAGAATACCCTAACAAAACTACTTAACAAAGCTTGGGAAGAGAATTCACTTCAAAGAGAATGGCAAATAGGAATAGTGATAAATTCACAAAGAAAGGATCCAAAACAACTATTCCAACAACTATAGAGGGATCACTCTCCTAGCTACAGAATCAAAACTTTTTGCTAGTATCTTAAGAAATAGATAAAATGAATACAGGGAAAAATTGTTGGGAGAAGAATAAAATGGATTTAGAGAGACTAGAAGTACCAAAGATGCTATTTTCATAGTACAGACAATCCTGGACAAACGAAATGAAGTGAACCTTCCAAGTTTCCTCCTCTTTATAGTCTTTGAGAAAGCTAATGACAGGATAAATAGAAACAAAAAGTGGGAAATACTGGAAGATGAAGAGATACCTGCAGACATAATAAAAGGAGTCTATATACAGACTCACAGATTAAAGTAAGAATGAATGATGGAAGCAATATAGACTTTTAGAACAACCAGAGACAGGGGTGTGGGCTATCACCATGCCTGTTTAACATTTATGCAAATCACATTTTCAAAAAGTGGAAACAATAAGTGAAAACCGGTATAAATTTCAACAAAAGACAAATGGTCCAAACAATTCTCTATGCAGACGACATGATTCTAACAACGAAATCAGAAGATGGCTTACAGAGGGCAGCAAATGAACTTCATAAAATAGCTCTAACATACAACACGAAAATCTCAACAAACATGACTAAAGCTATAGCATTCCAAGACATAGAAATGAGAAGAGTTAAAATTGTTGTAAATGGAAAAATTATAGAACAAGTAGCAAAATGTATGTATCTAGGAAACATCATTGGACAAAATTCAGAAGATCAAGAAAGAAAAATTCAAAAATATAATGGGGTAAATGGAATAATCAAGAAAAACTTTGGAAGAGATATGACAGCAGAAACAAAACTAATAATACACAACATAACATCTAAGACAATGTTAATGTATGGATCAGAAATATAGAGACAGTCAGAGATTAGAAGCCACACAAATGAGATTTTTGCAGCACCTGGTAGGAATTACATGTTTAGATTGACAAAGAAACACTGAAATCAGAAAAAAACTCCTAGCACAAAATATAGTGGATGACCTTACAGACAACCAGAGGAGATGGCTTTCAAATGTGTGAAGAATGCAGCGGAAAGATTTCCGAAAGCAGTTTTAACGTATATATAAGGGTGAATAAATATAGGAAGACCCAATAAAAGATGGATTGCTCAGGAACATTTGGAGGAATAATCACCAGATCTACTGTTTTTTAACAGGAATAGGCACGAGACGTACTATCCTGCTGTTGATGATGATTCTCATTAAATGATCAATTCCTGCATGGTGTACTTATTTTTTCTGTTAGGTTGAAGATCTTTAATTCATCTCTGATATCCAAGTTTCTTTTATCGTTCTTCTATGTTCTAGTGTTAAATGTAATTTCTTAATGAATCTCATTTCAATGGCTATTAATTTCCTCTTATCTGTTCTATTGTGGGTCCGATTTTCACATCCATAGGTTACTACTGGTTACCATAGATTACCATTAATTTAAAGAATTTTCGTTGCAAGTCTTTACGTGCTTTTGGCCATTTTTTATTTTTCAATTGATCTAATATCCATGCATGATCATAAATAAAATTATTTATGATATTTATATCATATAGTACATAATTTGTTTATCTTAACAGGTTCTTGAAGATAGAGTTCATCACATTGAGTATGTACCTCCAGTTCCTGAACAGTATTATCAGCCTACTGGACAGGAGGTTCAACCAAAACCAATTGGAGAGGAGGCTGGCCAAGTTGTCTTCCAGTACTATCCAATTAGTGCAGTGAATTATGTTAGTGCAATCTTGATTGAAGAACTTATAGTGTTTGTTAAAGCACTTAGTGAGACTTCAGCCAAGAAGATAAAATTTGGTTATAAAATATATAATTTTGGTTATAAAATGCCATTACCATTATAGTTATGGTACTTCTCCATTACAAATAACCCAGAATTCATTCATATACCTATTCAATATCCATTCAATATTCAATATTTCATACATATATCCACACAATTTTAAAAATTGCAATTTAAACCATTCTTGAATCGAATTCTTCTATGCCCTTAATTCATAATTTGCATTTTACCTTTATGAAAAGTTCTTGGGAAAAAGAATTATGAATGCTTTCAAAATATCCTTTGCAGTATGAGAGAAAATTAATTACCAATTAGCTAGAGGATATTGTTTTCTTTTTATTTATATTAAATTAAATTTAATGAACATATTGAGCAATGGCAGATACATGGGTAGGGACATGGCATGTTCTACAAAGCCAATATGTTTTGTAATTTTATTCAGTTCATTCAAAACAATTCCTAATATTGATCACATCACATCCAATGTATTCCCGTTATGAATTTACACTTTTTATTTGAGGCTATTGATTTAACATTTTTTCTTTCTTGTTATTGTTGTTGTTCTTCTTCTTCTTCTTCTTCTTCTTCAGAAACATGTGCATGGGGAGGGGTGTATGAACAAGAATCAGCACACTTCCCATTGAATTACTTTCTGGATGCATCCCTGACATTGGTGGAAAACATTCTACTTAGGAACTCCCTTACTTGAGTTTTGTCTCATTTTGTATTCCGTTCATGATGTGGATAATTGGAATGGTGTATAATTTCACCAGGAATGTAATTTTTCCTACCTTTAATCTTTATAATTTCATGTAGTGGGTTAATAAGAGACTACCTCTAATTTTAATTACAAAATCTCACAAACCATATTCAACAGTTGACTTGGTAAGCTATCTAGAAACAATAAAAAAAATTATCTCTCATGGCTGAATAGGTAACAAATTTCAAAAATTCCAATTGTTTTACAAAATAATGCTAGTGTTAATAGCAAGACAATTCAGGTGATGCTCTCTTTGAAATAGTTATGAAAGAAGCATATATGAGCTCTAAAAATGAATACTGATAGGACAACACACAAAAGATGCAAGTTTGCAATATTTACCATCTTAATCCACTAACACCCAACATAATTTTGTGTGCGTAGCAGTCACCCAGTGTTGTTTTGTCCCTGCATGCAGAATCATTGTTGGAGCTCTGTGATAGCATGATTTTACAACTTTTAGTGCTAAACCATTGTTATGTAGCTTGGGTGCAGACAGACCACTGTTTGCTTTACACCAGCCTCCCCTCCAACTTAACCATTACTTTAGCATGGTTTCGGAAGGAGATTTGAAATGATGCAAATCATGAATATAACCTGCCCAGGAGTGTACAATGCTTTAGTGACCTCAGCTAAATGGACATTTAGTATGCAAGAATTTCAAAACTTCTTCTATGTTTCTAAAATTTCCAAAGAATCTCTATTCAAAATATAAATTAAATCAAACAAGGAGAAGTGTCAGGAAAAAAATAATACATTTATTGATCTATAAATAGATTGCTGGGTGTTAAGGGACTTATAACACTTGTAGTAATCATAGGTGATACAGACAAAAAAAGGAGGGTTGCCAACTTCCAAGAAAATTGGGCTTTAAAAAAAGAGGAGAGGGTATTAAGAGTGAAATTACTTCATATACTTGACATAATATTACAATTAACGTTAGTATTCATATGTTTAACAAATAACAGATAAACTTTTATTTATTTAACAAACACATCCAATGTTCAATTATATTCTGAACACAATTAGACTAAAGTACAATATGAATACTTTCTTACTTACTAATTTTTTTTTCTGAATATTTAGCTTAATCAAAAAAAAAAGATATATCATGCAACATGACATTGCAGATGTTAAAGATTTTGTTATATTAGCTACTTTGTTATATTATACTAACTAGGGATTTGTATCCATGAGTATTGTTAAAAAAGTTATAATTTATTTCATTTTTATGGAAAAAGAGGAAATTATTTATACATGCAGGATAGAGGAGGACAATTTGTATCAATGGATGACAGTCCTTCTAAATCGATAAGGCAACCCTAAAAACAAGTGAAGCAAAATATTTATAATCTCTCAAGCTTTAATTTGCATTTGCATTAGCTGATCTTCCTTTAAAATATATCATTTGTGGCATTTTGACAATAAGATAAATAATAATTATTTATAATGTTATAATTGTTTGAGAACTTGAATTCCAGGGATCTATTCAGTATCAATTTATTACCTAAGTTAGAATTAACCCCAAAACGCTCACGTCTGCACTCAATATCACAGAGTTTCCAGGCTGATAGGTCATAATCCAGTAGGTGTTGAAGGGCCAAATGTTTTGTCCACAACTACAACTACTAATAACATTAATACAATTATCAGAGAAAGTTTCTGAGTTTGTAGGCTGTTGTGCCACTGGCGTTGAAGTGTCAAATGTTTCGTCCATGACAATGGTAGACATCCTAGTGGCGGCAGGCTCGCAGCCCAGTCGCCAGACAGCTGCTGCCCCAGATACTGCACCTGTGACCCCGCCACCACAGAGGATATCCACCATAGACGTGGACCAAATGTTTGGCCCTTCAACGCCAATAGAACCACAGCCTACAAGCTTGGAAACTTTCTCTGATATTTATATTAATGTTATTAATTAGTCCAGGTGTTTATCAAAACTTGAATTTACTTGTTTATTGCATTAATTAATTCACAATGTAAAAAGTTGTCTGATGATGAAGACACAATCATCTTCAAAATGATGTGAATAAACAGACACTACAAGAGCATTAAAATTTTTTCTTCAGTTGTTCCTGATTGATCCAAATAAGTGGAAACTTCCAGAAATAAAATAACAATCCTGGACAATCACAAAATATACAGAGTGGATCATTCTTTACTTTGTATTTTTTTATTTAAAAATAAAGATAGATATTCACTTAAACAAAATATTTGATTTGCATGTCCATACTCTCCGAAGATCAATTTGATTTTAAGAAAGGAAGATGCATTAATGACGCCATTCTCTCACTATGTGCAGTGATTGAGAAACAATGAAGACAAGGATATGTTTATGTCTTCATTTATTTAGAAAATGGGCAGGGATTTTGGGTTGTAGTTATTTAATGTGTGTATCCAGTGAGCTGTGGGTGTGATTAGAGAAAGACTAAAGCAGACATGAGGAATAAAGATTTAAGAATATAGTTATGTTTTTGGTAAGCTGATTACATTGCCATACTAGCAAAGTATGAGTAAGTTTTTTTAAGGCAATGACAGAATAATTGAACTGTATTCTTGTAAATGGATAATATGTGGCTGTCAACAAAGATGAAAAGAATGTGATGGTAGCAGCATCCAAATTGATGTGATCCTATGAGGAAGACACCTCAACAGACATTGAAGAAATAACAGATCTTGGAGATTTAATCAGAAGGATTAAAACAAAAAAGACAGCCTTCAATGAAAAACAGAAACTCTGCATGCCTAATAACAAATTGAAAATAAGGAAACAAGTCCTTTTAAGTTAATGGGGACGTGTGCTCCTCTATGGAAGTGAGTTCTGGACTCTTAATGGTACACAAAGATGGAAGAGGAATCAAATCTTTCAAGTTACAATTATAAACCATTCTTGTTAAAGCACATGAGAAAAAGAAGGAATGTGTAGATGGATAGAAGTCATCATTTGTCATGAGTTTGCTGACCACATTTGGAAGAATAGGACAGTGGTGGATCCCGGGTTATTATATGGTTATTATTTAACAAAAATCTATGATCCCCCCTTCCCCACAGATTAGCAGGATCCGTCTCTGGGATACAATAATGGAAATAGAACTACAGAGGCAAGCATCAGATTGGGCTAATTTGGAACAACTGGAGAAAGAAATGGGTTGAAAATTATACATGGATATGAAGAGATTGACTCCAAGAGCAACTGGAGAACTGTTGCCTACCAATTTCAGGTTTGACAACCTTAAAAGACCTTCACAAAAGTATTTAAACAAAAAGTTCTGTTAAATTGTATCCTACACATTTTTGTCCAGTTTGTCCTTCTCCGGTTCCGTGATCGGTTGTTTTGTTTTTGCAGACGAAACTGCAAAATGTTTAATGTATCTGATCTGAAAACTGATTACATCTTCTCAGTTCCATTAATCAGGTATCCCTTTATTATCTTTATAAAAGTGGGCTCTGATCACGAAAAATCGGTACAATCGATCTTTCGACCCATCGGGTTCCCATCGAAAATTTTGGTTTCCGTGAAAACTCGATTTTCTTGCCTCTTCCGGGCGCGCAAGTTGAACATGGAGCGTTTCGAGGACACAAGCTGCGTTGAGCGATTCAGGAAGGGTGTAAGCTCCTTCGATTGTAAGATGGTAGGTGTAAGCTCCTTCGCAGTGGCAGCACGATTCTCCTGCTTCGACTGAGCGTATAGCGACTGAATCCCGCGGTCAACTTTTCCTAAGCCTCCCCAAAAATGCATAGTCCGACTGCATCACGTTCCGCTTTCCTGACTATAATAATACTATTACTTTAAGACTTTCCTGACTATTTATGCTCATACTTAACACATTCACGCATATTTAGCAGATGTGTATAATCATTCTTATATATCTAGGAAACACCCAAAAATGTTTTAACTTTATATTAACACCTTACTTACACACAGCTTAGCATTACACTAACCCACGCATGCCCAGATAACCGACAGCGATAGCCGACAGTTATGAATTTTCTGTTAAAAGTAAATGAATGTAATGTAAACGCATTGGATTGTTTCTACGTTCACTGTATTCTGCTTAGTATTAAATTCATCCATTATAATCGATCCACTTCCGTATGTTTTCAAGAAACATTTGTGTCTAGCGGAGATTTATAGCGACCGGCTGCTCTGGTCTGTTGTTTCCCGTGGTTTCTCCGATCAATACTAGGCGGATTCCGGAGCAGTACCCTTACAAACGGCACACGGACCGCGCGCGATCGTTCCTTCCCCATCCTTGTACTATCCTCATCTCTTACTTACCCACACCTATACTTACACCTACACCTTACTTACACACAGCTTAGCATTACACTAACCCACGCATGCCCAGATAACCGACAGCGATAGCCGACAGCGATAGCCGGCAGCGATAGCCAGCAGGTACGTCGGCCCCGGATCTCACCAACTTGCGGGGGAAGATCTCCGCCTCCTCCCGAGGAAAGAACATGTCCTTAGGAATTTACGCGCCCGGAATCACTAATCAATCAATCAAGAAACATTTGCATGTCCTTTTTGAGCGCTGCCGACGTTGAAAAACCACCTCTTAAAAGTTTGTGGAAACAAAACTTGAAACCTCATAGCGAGCATCTTCTTACCTCGCTCACTTGACATACGCAATTCCGAATATTCTGCCATGTTCATCTGTGATCGAGGTTTCTTCTGGACAAGAGCAAGAACATCTGTTTGCGTTACTTATGAGTGCAAACTTTAACATGATTACTCCAACACCGAATTAACGAAAAATGATACAGACGGGATATGCCTTTTCAAGCAAAGAAAGTTAAAATGGATTAGCTGTGTTCTATCTTTCTTAATGAATTATCTCAAGGGTTACATTAACAATTGCTTCTTTCAAACAATTACAGAGTTCTTTCCTCTTACCCATTTTCTAGAAGATGAAACCATTAACCAGTGAAGCACTAAAGAGCACTTGGTCACCGTTATGCTCAGACCGTTACTAACTCAAAGTTCGTTTGAAAATTCCCCATTTAAACTAAGGTTTGTACTTCTTAACTCAATCGTACGAACATAAAAGGTGCATCAATGTGGTGACCTATATTTCTACATTTTCTACACCTCATACCGCGAAAAATAATAGCATTTTAAGGCATGCAATACCTTTCTTATATATCTAGGAAACACCCAAAAATGTTTTAAAGCAAATCAATACTGAAAAACGAAAATCAGTATTTATTAAAAAAGATTATTTCCTTTACCATACTGTTGAAAAAGATACAAGGTATACGAACAGGAATGGAACATACTGTATGCATGTCATAATATACATTTTACTAATCTCAGATATCCATTCATTAAGTCAACAGGTGCCTTTTTACTTCTGTCTCAACTTGTAGTATTTTCTGTGCTTTTACAGCAGTATGCTGCGAATTGTGCACAGATTTGCTGTCTTGCAAATTGTGCACAGATAATCAATGCTCAACATATTTTTTATGACTTCAAACATATTAACACTTTCCAGTGCCCACCATGAATGATTTTCAATAAATTGATCAACTTTCTGTTAGGAATGTCTTAAAATAAAATTTTGAAATAATTCCTAAATTTCAATATATTCTCCAAAGAAAAATGTGATCAATTTATGATTCTCTGAAAATAAGTGATATTGAAGAAGTAATATATTTGAAATGTGATTTTATGTAGATTTGAAATGTTATTTTGGAAGCATGACTAATTTTTTAAAGCACTGGTGTGTTTCTTGTTACTCATAATTTGTAAATCCAAGGTTTGACTTGTGGTTGTGGTAATGTCATTTTAAAATAAAGATTCATATTATTTATATTAAATATTTACATTATATTATTATTACCATAATTTATAATAAAAAAGGTTAGTAATTATTGGAATAAGTAGACCTCGGAATTTTAGTAACCAGAAGTTATGATTGAAGCATCTAAAATAGGTAACAACATGACGAAATTAGGCACTATTAGACATGAAAAGGTACGTGTTCGGCACTTAAAATGAAAATTAGACATAAACAAGAACATTAGAAAAAGAACATTAAACATAAAAAGTTATGTTTCTGGCATATAAACTGCTCACAAAAGAATTAAATTAGGTTCTTTTTATTATGCAGGAAAGTCAGGTATATTCACATTTATGAGAGAGACTACAAGCATATTTTTTATTCACTTTTTCATTCACGCATATTTAGCAGATGTGTATCATCAGTATTTACTCCAAATGTTCTACAATAAGGCTGCCTTTCATCTGTTAAATTCATTTTGAAAACTAAAAATGACTTTTCAACTGATACAGATTTGTTGGAGCAAACATAAATTTAGTCACATTTCTCATGCCCACTTCCTCATTCTCCCCCCCCCCCAAAAAAGCTTGTACTACACGACCCATTTAACCACTGGGTCGTGCTTCGTAAGCTTCACCTTTCCAGCAGTAGGCTTTTGCCTGACCTGTGTCTTTCCTCGCAGTGTCTGCGCAGCTGCACAGGGAACGGGTGCAATTGCCTAAGAAGTGCGTGCTACTCGGAGACGTGCCTAAAACTTCCTTATGACGTTAACTTGTACAGCTCCTTGTATTTGGTGTGTTGGGTGAAATATTACTGTGCATTGTCGATTGCGCATTCGATCAAATAATATTTGCGTTTCGGGAAATTCGGAAAAGTATTTGAGTTTCCGTAAAACAAATTTCAAAAATTAGTAGCCTAATTAAAATGTGATAATTCTTCAAAATCACTTGTTTTAGGCAACAATATATTAAAATAGGCATCAACCGCCCTTTAGGACATTTGAGGCACTATTAGATGCTTTCAATAAATCTATTTTTTTACGATTCGTGAACATCTGCAATTATTTTCCACAACATTCTAAAAGAACTAAATAGGCATTTGTCCTAAACTCCGAGGGCTAGTAATGAGGTACTTCTAAAGGTAGTTATTCTCTCTCTCTCTCTCTCTCTCCATATATATATATATATATATATATGTAATACTATTTAATATTATGTAATATAAAGAT
>BOPP01000292.1:0-18313 GCA_017312745.1 Gryllus bimaculatus | reverse complement strand
CTATATCCGAGGGTCACTATAACCGATGTTGTCAAAATTAAATAAAATTTCAGGCGCCTCTTTCTGTAGCGTCAGTACACGTACCTGGTTTCACAGACCCTTCTGGTCGTAAATCCCTTAATTCAATTTTCCCTTATAATTTCGATCAAGGAATTGTACCACAAAAAAGATGAATACTATTTTCAATAATGTGATATAATTTTAAACAACTGATTACAGTAATTGGGGTTTTTAAGGAAAAGGAAGGAAACTAAAAAAATGATGTAGGCTGAAATATTATTTTCATTGCATTTGATTAATTTAAATATATGACAACTATCTTTCACTGCATAATCTGCAAATTGTTAGGGTTTCAAACAAATAAACTATTTGCATATGAGGCAAACAATTTTTTTAAAGCATCGTAACGTACTAAACGAAAGTCGTTGCACGAGTGCATATTGTTGGTCTCTGAGACCCGTGCAATATTTTGGATTATCTCGCCGCTAGAAAGGATAAAAATGCTCCCAATTTCGGAATAAGTGTGACATATCTATTAAAGGAAAAGGTACCTGCAGGCAGTGGTTAGGGGCGGCCAAACTGCCATCACAATATTAGAGTAAAGACTAAAGTCTCTCAGACCACCTACGTGCATTGCCGGGTTAATGAAAAAATCGAGCAAAATACGCTCACAGCACTAAAAATTTCAATATCTTTATTTATCAATTAGTTTCACTTGCTTGCTTCGAACATTTTTCATTAGTAATTTCTCTAGATCCTTCTCCTGATTCCGTGCTCTCTCCATACTTGATTCTGCATTGTCCTCTGTCTCTAAGTATCGTAATGCCGTCTTGACACCCTTCAATTTATTTTGCATTATTGGAACTCCGTCCCTTTCTCCGTAGGTCCTTTTACTAGCCTTATAACATACGAGATTATTTCTGCAGCGGGATGGCGTAAGCGGCTAATAAAACTGATCGTTTTTCTTCGTGGCACGGCGTGTATCGCCAGGCTGTGAGTCTGTGGCGATAGCGCGCTTCCTGTCGCCTACGTACAACAGAACGCGCGTCAACATGTCCCGCGCGTACATGCGCATGAACGCGCGTACAACATGTCCCGCGTGACACCAGGATTGAAACCGAAGTAAGCAATCGCGCATCGCCGCTGCCAGTTGCAGCCCGCGCAGGACACGGCCTTTGTTTCCGCAGTGAAACTGAATGGCATAAGGTCATCAGTAAGGTCCCCATTCCAGGTCCGGTACCATCACCTTTAGGGATACTTCTTCGATTATGACCTTTGACCGACGATATTTTTTTAAACTGCCTGGTGTTGGAATTTGTAGCACCGAAGCGATATACTTTTTTAGGAAGCAATTAATTTCCAGGACATTCTATTTCCTACGTTCACTATAGCCGAGGTTTAGATTCACTATAACCGAATCTTCTTATGCTTTTAAGTGAAATGGGACCAGAGACTTCAGTTCACTTTAACCGAGGATTCACTATATCCGAAGTCACTATAACCGGAGTCGACTGAATTATTATTATTATTATTATTATTATTATTATTATTATTATTATTATTATTATTATTATTATAAATTAACATTATTATTGTAAATATAATATATAATAAAAAATTATTATAAATATTGTATGCTGCTTCAGTTTATGTGCTGTTTCAGTTTATATGCATTGTAATTGCCAACTACTATTGTTTAATTTCAGTTTAGTCGATCTGCTGTGGGTGGTAGTCGATATATCGGAGATGCTTGCCCATATGATCATCCAGATGAACTTCGTTTTGAATCACGTTTCGAGTCAGGAAATCTTGCCAAAGTTGTTAAAATTACAGACACATATTATGAGTTATACTTGAGAACAGACTTGTACACAAATAGGCACATGCAATGGTTTTATTTTAGAGTGGAAAATACCCGCAGTCATTTGCAATACAGGTGATTTTTAAAATTGTTATTATTTATTAATAGTGTAATTTTTTACTGTTTACCCTAATATCTGAAATGTTAAATTATTTCTTCATTACCAAATATGAAAATTAGATTTATAAGTATTGAGATTACATATCATTATGTGTGTCTAACTTCGGTACTCTACAAAAAGTAAGATTGTAATGTACATTTAATAGTAAAATTCCTTTTTTGTGTAATTTTTAGGTTCTCTATAGTAAATTTGTCAAAGGCTGAGAGTCTCTATAATGTAGGAATGAAGCCATTATTGTACTCGACAAAAGATGCATTGCTAAATCAAATAGGTTGGCGAAGATGTGGTGATAATATTACTTACTATAAAAATGAATCCCAGTGAGTTAATATTTAAATACAATTTAATTCGTTGTTTTAAATAATAATTCCTCGTTAATGGGCATATTAATACACATTTTGTAAAAATGTCAAAATTGAATTATTAAATAATTGTTTTAGAAACGGAGAAGAAGACCAGATTCCCAGTTACACTCTCTCTTTCAATTTGGAATTTCCTCATGACAATGATATGGTTTATTTGGCTCATTGCTATCCATATACATATACTGATCTACAGGATTATCTCATTAGGTTACAGGTAAGGTTTAATAATGTGGTTTTGTGTATTTAATATGTTAATGATTTGATGAAGTAGTAGTTTTTATAGCACTATAGGAATGAAATACATACATTAATAACTTTCTTTTCCATGAGCGATACAATAGAAAATTTTGGAATACATAAAAAACAAAAACAAAATGTGTATACAGGTCTCCGAAGAGGATTGTCAATATTTTGGGAGGTCACAGTATTGTTCAGTATACGCAAAAAGGTTTATATTACAATGCAAATGCGCCAACTCTATGGGGACCAGGCCACTTCGCCTCCCTCCAATAAAATTTGGGAGTCCTGCACTTTTCCCACAAGCCCAAACTGCAAATTTTGACGGCAAATTAGGTCGCTTAGGATGATACACACAATTTTCGGGAGTTATTGTGACAAAAAACCTCAGATTGTACGTTAAATTTCATGAAGAATGGCAGAACCAGTTTACATAAAATATCCGTCCGTTTGTCCGCCTTACTGACTATTTTTGTGAACGACGCTGGCAGTAAACCAGTAAGACAGTATTTTCATCGCTATTGTCATTCCACTTCGTCGGGGGATCTGTCTGATGGCTTAACATAAGCTCCAACAATATTTTCAAAATGTTCTCAAAAGTGACCCCAATTTTTGTTTGAATAAAGTTTGCTTAAAAATGGCTCAGATCCGAATTTCGTTGCATTACCTGATTTTTAAAAATTGCAAATGTTAAAAAATGTTCGGCGTTTCCTACAACTACAATATTGAAAATATAGATTTTTTCTAAATGAATTCTGTCCGGGGAGGAATATTAACGAGAAAATTGGGATTCAATGTCTTATCCAGGCGCGCAATTCGGACATCTGTGACACCAGACATTGTGGTGTCTGCATCGGCACTTAGCGTTGCTCGGTTTCACGTTTAAGACGAAATTGTCGATTAATTGTCAGTGAGGAAATCATACCACGATCTAGAAAAGTTTGTCATCCACTTGAGGACTTTAACAGTATCTAGTGCTTTACGTGTAGGGGAAACCCAGGCTGGTTGGTACCAGTCAGTAGTTTTTAATTTTTTCAATCAGTTCCGGTTTTGTTTTCAAAATTTTGAGTATGTCAACGGAAATCTTATGGTATTCTTGGCTTGGCTAAATTTGGAGTCATTTTTAAGAAAATTGTTTTAAAATTGCCCATATTTCACCCAAAATTACCCGAAAACTGCTCATATTTTC
This sequence comes from Gryllus bimaculatus, assembly GCA_017312745.1. Taxonomy (NCBI): domain Eukaryota; kingdom Metazoa; phylum Arthropoda; class Insecta; order Orthoptera; family Gryllidae; genus Gryllus; species Gryllus bimaculatus. The sequence goes on along the minus strand of BOPP01000292.1, from coordinate 14,540 downwards.
GAAAAATTGTACAGGACTTTATTTTGAGAACTGACATTGAATAATAATTCCGTTCAGGAAAAATATTTATCTTCTAGATTGTAGTTTTAGGAAGGTGCCAAAAATACTTTAACTTTTGCAATTTTCAAAAATAATTTCTGCGATAATCTATTGAGTGTTCTTTACGCTATCGAAAGACAAAGTTTAATCCACACATTTGGAGCCATTTTTTAGAAAATTTTGCTTCTAGAAAACTTTTAGAAAAACTGCTAAGGCTGTTAGTTCCGTAAGTGCAGCGCATATTTTCCTCGGGAGGTGCGCATGTTCTCCTTGGTGGTCCTCCCCCGCTGGATTGCGAGATCCAGCGCGGACCTATCGTCGGCTCACGGGGTTTTCCCTGACAAGGTATCTCCCACATGCAGGGCAACGCTCCAGCCGTAACAAGCTCTAAGCTCCCGACCATCTCCCGGCATGTAGTAAGAGTTGAGCATACGACAAGGAAGAGGAAGGAAATATCGCGCGCGGTCCGTTGCCCGTTTGTTAGAGTACTGCTTCGGCATCCGCCTGATGTTGATCGGAGAAAGTACAGAAAACTACCGAACAGAGTACCCGGCCGCTAGAATTCTCCTCCAGAAAGCGACTTAACTCCACCTGTCTGACAAGCTAGTGTCGAAATTCGTCGAAAAACATCCTGCCACTACCAGGATTCGAACCTAGGATCTCCAGGTCAGATACACTGCAGTGACACCAGGGGATGACCTGAGCCACCTCTCTCGGTTCTTTTGTCGTATTGTGCTGGGTTCTGAAGCTTGATTTTATGTAAAATATCAGGCCGTTATGATTATTGTTATTACATTGTAGGCGTGTGGCAGGGACTCTATTATGAGTGGTGGTGGCTCTTAGTGTCAGTTTATCACAACCGGTGAAACTTCAACGAGGCGAGGAGCCTATCGTACATCCGCGTCGCGAGCAACAGTGCACGTAATTTACCGTTAGGAATGATAAACGAAATGTTCTTGGACATTGGGCGGCATTTTTGACATTTGGAGGTGAATTTTCTCGCGGAGGTCGCAAATGAATATGTTGATGCCGCAGCTGCTGTAAAAAATTACAGATGACGTTTTTCTATGCATAGAATTCTGGATCATAAAGACTTTTCTATGGTGTTAAGTGAAGGTAAGGTAAGTGAAGTTAAAGTAAGGTTTCGTGAATGTGGTTCGATATCTTCTTTTTTGACGTATTACGCCTCGTTTTTCGACGAGCACATCAACATGTGGGGCAACAGGAAAACATTCTTCTAACAATAGAACGTTGCCTTACAAATAACACTCGAAGACTTTCTGCAAGTTTCAGAGTTTCACTAATGTAGTAAGTGTGGCGAACGAACACGAATGTCTGGCGAATGAAGACGCCGAATAACCGTATCACACTTAGCGTGTGCAAAATCTGCACCCAGGAGATTATACCATGCGCCTAGAATTTTGTCACTGGTTACGTATTAATTTCTAATTGTTCCCATTTCATCTGATCGGTGATGAAGCTACTTTTCCACGGTGATGTAAACATGTACTCAGATAAGCAACGCCCCATGACCGCACACAAGTTAAAAAGTGCACTGATATTGGCGGCGGAATTTTAGAAATTATTTTGTATGTATATGTAAACTGTATCACTTATGACAATTGAAAAAATAATATCAATATTAGACAGATAATTCAGTCTCGAAGGCTCTTCAGAATAAGACTCGCCGTATTAAACTGCCTCTATCTTGGGAAACCTTCGGAATATGATACATGTTCATGTAATAGAATATGATGCAACTAGATTGGTTGATTAATGATCCCAGCGCGTTAACTGGTAGTGTAAGTTTTATCACGGGCTGTGTTCTTCCCCGTTGGTGAGATCCGTCACCGACCTACACGTCTGTCTACGGGGGTTCTCCTATTACGCATCTCTCACTAGGTACCCCCCAGCCTGGACAAGCTCTAAGCTCCCAACTGGCCCCCACATGTGTTGTAGGTAGTGTGTTAGTATAAGTGTGTAAACATAAGCTGTGTGGATAGGACAAGGAAGAGAAATGAAAGATCCCGGCCGGTCCTTGGCCCGTTTGTGAGGGTACTGCTCCAGCATTTGCCCGACATTGATCAAAGAAATCACAGAAAACAGATCAGAGCAGCCGGCCGCTAGAATTTTCCTCCAGACAACGGCTGAACTTGTCATAGCTATCTAGGTAGTTAATTTTAAACATTATCGCGTAAGTACGTTTTGAAAACGATCGGCGTTAGGGACGAATTTTATAATTTTTTACGAATGCAATAAAGCAATATTATAAAGGAATTTCCCCACTCGCCGTTTTTCTATAACAGCATTATATTTACAAAATAATCAAGTTATTTATGGAAACAAATTTCACAAGTAAAGTTTTGTAGTTGGCAACATGAACGTCGGTATTTTGATGCCACGAATTGGGCGAAAAACGGTCGTTAGGTGTGGAGTGTACCGACACCCCCAAGAATTGCTCGTTGCAATTCGCTCCGTGTGTGATGATTAAGGACAGGATATTTACGGGCTAAATTGTTTGAAATATTAACAAATTTATGCTAGTAAAACCTCCAAAAAAGTGAGAATGAGAGGACGTTATAAGGTAAAAATAACACAATTGTCTTCCTAATATCGTGGTAATTACAGAGTTTATTTTAACTGATCTTGTTTTTAAAACCTATCTGCTTTAACGCGGGTATTACAGTCTTCTATAAAAGCGTTCTTCAGATTTTTCATAGCAAATATTTCTCTATTCTCTAAAAAAAATCTGTATTTTCAATATTGTAGTTGTAGGAAAACGCCGAACATTTTTTAACATTTGTAATTTTCAAAAATCACGTAATGCAACGAAATTCGGATATGAGACATTATTATAAGCAAACTTTATTCGAAAAAAAATTGGGGTCACTTTGAGAACATTTGGAAAATATTGAGGGGGCTTCATGTAAAGCCTTCAGACAGATCCTCCGACGAAGTGGAATGACAATAGTGATGAAAATACTGCCTTAGGAAGAATGGTTTACCGCCAGCGTTGTTCACACAAATAGTCAGAAAGACGGACAAACGGACGGACGGATATTTTGTCGTAAACCAATTTTTCGCCTACAAAATGTGGATTCTGACTTCACAACGTATAAGAGGTTATTTACAACACAGGAAAAATATTTTTTTTTCCGTATTAGGGACCTACAATAAACTTTTTCGGATGACGAATTGCCGTTTTCGCTTACAATACTTACAATACTTTCTCTTTTTTACGTACGTAGTAACGAGGAACTAAAAGCCTTGCAAGACTAACGCGATTTGCTGCGTTACACTTGCAACTTTTTAACACGTACATCAGAAAAAAGTATTTTCTTTCACATTCTTCGAAGACACTCAGTGCACCAATGACATATACGATCTTTTTCACTGGAGTCTGGTGTTCATCAACGCACACTCCTATTTTCGATTAACAGACAGTACGAATATATTTATGATTTCTTCGTAGCACTTTAGAATATAATTCTTGCGCAGTGTTGATTCATCCGAAGGGATTAATGTTTGTGTATTTGACAAACAAAATTAATGAAGGAGTGCTTTCCTCAAAAAGTGGTATGTCAGCACAACACAAATCTACACAATATCTGGAGAATTGTGAAGTGCGTTTGAGCTTGTGGGTTTTGACACAGAAAAAAGATTTGTTTACCTTTCGCACGTGTTGCAGTGTGTTTATTGCTACCCAAATGTTGAGTATCTTGAGGACGGTCTTCAACCCTAAAGGCCCGCATAGTTGACAGAATAAACCGTTTCCATCAATAATAAAAACGTCTCCAAATTCCGCTTCGTACTTCTGTTCTCAGATTTCAACTTTACATTCAGCATTAAGGAAAGGGAGGAGAACGCAAACGTATCTCTGCTGCTGAAGAAATGTATCGCGCTCTGAAAAAATAATACTTACAACAGAAGCTTAAACGAGTGACCAACAGAAAGCATTACTTTCGCAATACAGAGTAATCTGACTTCCATTCGTCTTTTAACTACACTCCAGCAGGGCCAAATGAGTTCGTGTCCAGCAATAGAAATTCTGAGAAAGTGCAGGATTGATTGATTAGTGATTCCGGGCGCTTCAACAGCTCAGGTCATTATTATCGTAAGTGCAGTGCATGTTGGAGGTGCATGAGGGGGTAATGGCGATCTTTCTCCGCTGGCTGGCAAGATCCGGCGCCGACCTATGTCGGCATGCGAAGTTTTTTCCAAACAGGTCTCTCTCACCAGCGGGGCACCGCCCAAGTTGGAACAATCTCTATGTTCCTGACTTGTCTCCCAACAAATGTGGCATTCACTTGGTATTGATCGGAGAAACCATGGAGAACTACCAATCAGAATAGCCGGTCGCTAGATGTATTCTCCAGACACCGGCTGAGCTCGACCCAGCTATGTAGCTAGTGTCGAAAATAGTACCACCGTGGGGTCTGAAACCCTAGGACCAGGAGGTCCTAGGGTTTAAGACCCGATGGTGGCAGTATTTTCAGATGGTGGCAGCAGTTAGAGGCACTGCAGCTATATCAGTTGTTGCTCGGAGCCAACTTAGCCGGTGGGAATATGCAGAAGTTCGAAGTGCCATATACCATGATGTCTGGAAAAGTCTCGACTGCAATTCTGAGTACAGGAATATGGTCCACACTAAAGCTATGAGATACGTATTGGCCAGCGGCGTCCATCTCACTAAAGATCTTGAAAACGCGAGCATGTCCCACATTGCATCTCTGCGAGTGATACATCGTGTTTCGTTTCTATATTGGGCTCCAGCACGTGAACAGGATAAACATCGCAGCCTGTTATTTGGAATATATTCTTACAGATGAATGCTGTGATAAATAACTATAAAAGGAATCGCGAGAATCCATATTTTTCGAAAATGTACAGATTTTAAGGAAAACCCAAAAATATGTATTTTAATGCCAAACTTGCGAAAATATGTATTTTAAGTGAAATAAGTTTTCTATGATTTTGGATTTAGTATGCCGCAAAACACCTTTTCCATAAGTAAGTCTAGAATACACGATTTAAAAGATGTGTTTATCTAAAAATTCTTTCCATTGTGTTGACACAATTATACGTGTCATAAATGGCTAATACGTCATAATGTATGCCTTAAAATGTCATATTTTGCAATGAAAAGAACTGTTTTTAATGCTGATATACAAAAAAACTTTTTTGTTCACAATGACCGATACTGTGACCTCCCAAAACACTGACGTTTACACCTGGAACATCTGTAAAAAGTGTAAGTAAGGAAAATCATATTTTTTGGTATTTTGTACGTTTAATTTTCATTCATAATTGCTTAGAATCATCCAGTGAAGTCAACTTACGCTAAACTCCGTTTGCTCTGTCGTTCGTTGGCTGGGAACAATGTTTATTACCTCACAATTACAGCTCCCGCAAGTAGTGAAGAACCAAAGGTATATTTCTTCATATTACCACAAAATAAGAGATAATATTACATAGTGGTAATATTTTTAATGTTAAATGATCATACATTTCAGAAGAAAAGGGCTATTGTTATCACTGCACGTGTTCATCCTGGAGAGACACCATCATCTTGGATGATGAAAGGGTTCATGGATTTCTTGACGGGAGACAGTGAACAAGCCAAGGTAAATTTGTTGTATTGTTGTAGTTTTAATTGTTTTATAATTGACATATTTAACACAAAATGTTATGATATGGATGCCGTATTCAAAAAATTCTGGCTGAGTAAAAATGCATGGGAATAAGCACGTGTGTACATGAGTGTGAAAAAGTTTGTGGGCACAGAAGCTCCGTCTGAAGACACAAATAGATCTGCAATCCCCCTAAATGATGAAAGATAGCTAGAGGAATTATTAAAAAAATACCGTTGCTATTTTTACAAATTGCACCACAAATCTCATGTCCTTTGCTTACCAAAGAACACAGTAATAAACTGTTTTGACGTCCAAGTTAAGTAAAATGTGGCGTTTCAGGGGCAGATCTAGATATCCAAAAGGGGAAAAGGGCACAGTCTTGTCATGGTTCACTCTTATAATTTTAGATAGTGTATTCACAAGGACATCATTAAATGGTTAAGCAGTAAATTTTTACACTGCAAATTTCTGCTTTTCTTAACCAGAGAATTTTGCTAAAGCGTAAACATTATAACGTCACATAAACTCATGAATTATGTGATATGAACTCATGTGTACTTTTCTTTGTTGCACATAAGCTTTCTAAATTGACATTTACTTAGTGTACTTTAACTCTTAGTTTATCAATGCTTTTTTGTACTGATATTATAAACAGTGCTATAAAAATGGATGTATCAGCTACATTGCTGCTGCCAATAAATTAATACAAATAAAATAATGTTGATTTTTTCACCGAGGTTTTGAGGAGGATTCAAGTCCCTCATGAGTACTCCTGAATTCAACATTGACCCCCATTCAAATTTCTAAGAGCAATAATATATTAAAGATTACAATAAAACAATTTAAATCTCCATGTACTCAGAAAATTTGGGAGGTTTCTCAATCTTGACATTATGCTGCATACATCATTAAAATGATTTCAAACTATTCCATTATATTCATTGTAGTACATATTCTTAAGTGATAAATAACTTTACTTCAAGATTTTCTATAATACCAGGTCCTGTTGCAGCTTATCATAATGCAGGTTGTGACCAAAGAGGACTGTGTCGTTTACAAATCCTTGAATAGTAATTCTATCACTTAATATTTTTTTTAAATAAAAGAAAATAGATTATTGGAATTCAAACTAAAGCATTGATGGTACTTAATACTGTCCTAAAAGAGGACTACGCTATTTAGGGCTTGTTTGCCTCATTCTTAAAAGTGCATTTTCTTGGACAAGAACCGCTTTGATTGCCAATAAGATGAGTGATTAATGAACTATGACAATTTCTTACTATTCATAAGTGCTTCATAAATTATTGTCATTCATGGGCGTCACCGCCAGGGGGCAGAGTGCACGCGTACCTCCCAATATGTTTGGTATGTGGGTTTGGAGGGGACTCCCTGTCACACTACACAATCTCTATTGAAAAGTACCCTAAATAATTTGGTGCTGGTAACAACAATTTTGTCCCACTAACTATGAACCACCCCCATATCTTCTAATTGGATCACAATAACGAAATGCATTTTTCTACCAACAATGTTAAATCAAAGTGCAAGTAATATTCTGTAGAGATATTGGTAAAAACATTTTTAATTTTGAAGAAGTTCGATCATTTTTTTTATTTTCTAAATGGAACTACATAGTTTTTCCTTTGCAAAGGATAGATAATAAAAAGAAGAACAAAGTGGTACTTAATTTGTCAATGATTTAAAAGTAATTTTGTGTATAGAATGTTTCTGACACGTGATTTGGCATTTTTCGCTGTAATTTGTAGGGCATATCTCTTGGATAGGTCCTGCTAGCAGACCTTGAACGTTCTCCTTCAGGGCAGTGGCATTTGAGGTGTCGAGGCAGATTTGAGGCCAGAAGGAATGAGGGCCATGGATTCTTTTCTGTTAATTTACTCTCAACGTAGTAAATAAATGTAACAAAACTATAAAACAGAAAAAAATCAAAACTCTACAAAAATAAAAAAACTTTGTTCTGGACGTAAATTTACAAAAATTCAACGGGATTACACATCTGAGATCGTGATTGCAAAGACCCTCGAATTGATCGCAGCGTTTCGTGCTTCATGTGCCATAAGCTATTACAATCCGTCTTTTCATGTCTTCTCGACTTTTGAGCACACTTTCTTATACGAGGGTTTTTAACTTTTTCCATAAAAAATCTTAATTGCGTGAGATCTCGAGAATATGCAGGTCACCTTTTCACCACATCACCCTCCATTGTTTATATTCTTGTTCAGAATATGCCTTCACACAGAGGCAAAATTGCCACTGCGTGAAAATACATCCACGGAGAAGAGTACACTACAAATTTTATTTTCTGTCCTATATTTTTTTTACATTGATACAAAAACGTTGTAGATTAACAGTTAAGATTATTACAAAATTGATATCAATCTACGATCGGATGAAATATGAAGAGATATTATAGTGGAAAATTATCAAACATATAACCACATCCCCTTCCTCTGTAGTTGAAATGTTTTAATGCTGGATTGTTTTTAAAACCATTACAAATCAAACTGGTTTCTCGTTGAGATTGAAAATTAAATAAATTTTATTTTGACTGTCACCAGGTTTTAATAACGTTCTTTTTATGATTGATACTTTGGAATTACATTCAATGGAATGAAAATTCAGTTCAGTTGAATCATTGGAAGAAAAACTTTTTAAAACAATGGTGATAAAACAGCACGTACATTCTCACCATTAGTAATAGTTATTTAATACTATTTACACCACAATTTCTTTCCAAATTTACACATCTCAGTCATTTTTTGTAAAACTCATTACAAATTGTAGAACATTTGGTGCGAAAAATAAATATTTTTCAAGCAAATATCAATACAAATGTGACAATTATAACTGCTTTTCATACGGCTAAATCATGTCCCAATAATGAGACGTAATTCACAGAAATTCAGCTGCCGTCTCGCGGCGCGGGAAGCCACTGTTGCATTCTAATCTGATATTTCCTGAAGAATAGTAAGTTCCCTTTCATATAACATTTAAATCGTATTTTTAAAAAAGAAAACCTAATTGGGCTAATTTTAGTGCGGATTGCTTGAAAGATAATACATCAACACTGAAAATGCAAATACATTCCTCGCAACACGGACAAAAAATATGGATTATGAAATAGGTTTTAAATAATTTCTAAAAGATTAATTTGTAAACGTGCAGCAAAAGCTTCAATGTAAGAAACGAACAGAGAAATATGAAATAATATACAGATTCTATCTTACCTAGCATTCAACTACCTGGAATCACTTCTATATAAGAAGTTCACGAAGTGCAGGCGATTCGACTATGTTTGACGCCAAATTACACAAAAAATACGCATATTTTCGAAAATGTGCACGTGACCGTATTTAAAGATGTTTTCGATTAAAACATTTCATTAAGAAACTAGTGGTGCTAAAACAGCATATACTTTCTCGCCCGTACTTTCACGCAAAAGTACGCGAAAAGTACTCAAATTTTAGAAAAGTTGTACATTACCTTATTTCAAAATCTATCTTTACGGAACAGATTTTATTAAGGGAAAAGTCTCTATCTTCATAAATGTAGTTGTTGGAAGACGCAGAAAAATTTTGAATTTTTGCAATTTTCGAAAAATTAGTTTTGAACGAAAATGAAACCTCTATTCTCTTAAACGTCCTTCATACTATCGAACAACATTTAATAAAAAACGATGGTGCCTTTTTTTAAGGTTCCAGGTACTTCAAATAAAGTAACCCCCAAAATTAAAAATGAAATGAAATTCAATGAGCCCCGACATCTGCCTGATGTCTTGGGGATTACCAATTTTGGAGAAAATTGGCAGAACTGTTTAGCCGGTTTTGGTATCGAGGACTCACAAAACATAGAATGTGGCTACAGTATGTGTTAAAAGTATATTTTTTCTAAATTTAGTAACTAGATTTATCCACTTTTTCGTTACCAGGGTCCTGCAATGAGAGTTTTTCTGACGAAAATTCGCCGTTTTTCGCGCATTACATAACTTCCTTTCTACTGCGTAAGCGATAGCGAGAAAGTAAATAAATTGCGAACAATTAGACTAATACAAACGGAAGAACAGTACTCTTTGCGGACGATACGAATATTCTTTGCAATAAAGAAATCGTAAATAGAACAATATCAGATATTTCAAATTGGTTTCGTAATAACAAATTAGTAGTAAAAGAAAACTGTTTCAATGCAGTTCTCCATTTCAAATAAACAGCTCGGCACTTCACTGAAAATGAACGGCGTACCATTGACTGATGTTAAGGTAACAAAATTTTTAGGTCTTTCAATTCAGTCAAACCTTAAATGGAACGTCCATTTAAATGTATTGAACACTAAATTAAGTTATTTATGCTACGCTTTCAGAATTCTTTCAAATTCAGTCAGCCGCCACACTGCTCGTTGTGTATATTTCGCGAATTTTCATACCCGCCTGAGATATGGTATAATATTCTGGGGAAATACATCTTATGGCTCCCAGACTTTTAGATTACATATCATTTGAATTGTATAATTGTAAAGAACCTGGAACAAGTATTCTTCTTCAGCTTCTGGGTCAATGGCCCCCATTTCGATCAGGTTTTCGTCCAGTTTCCCTGATCCTCGAGCAAATACTGAGATGGTCCCTTGTTTTATTTCTGGGCATAAATGTAACTTCAAATTTCTCCCCATAGCACGTCACACACATTTTTTTATGTTTGTACACAATTTGTCTTTGATGTAAATAAATAACACAATATCTCTACGGCATATTTCTTGCACCTTAATTTAGTAATGATGGGCGAAAACTGCATTTTTTACCGCGAAATGGTTAGAAATTATGGGGATGATGCATAATTCGTGGGACACTCGATATAATAATAAGTTTTATAAGAAAGTCGCGGGTCTTCTCAGACATCTCGTCATTCTGTTTCAATCAAATAATTCTGTACTTTGAGGCAAAACAAAGGTAAGGACATTTTTCCGGCTACGTCATAGTCGTCTTGATTCTTTGTTCTACATATTCTGTCGGTAATATCTGCCATCTGTGGGACCTTTTGAGATCCACCTCAAGATGCAGGTATCATTGCATTATGTACAAGATAACGGTAGGCACCATTCTCTCAGTGAAAATGGCATGTGCTAGGAAGGAATGGGTGTTGGTTGGCGGAATTGTGAGTTAAAATGATTCAGCTATCTCCAGAAGATTACGAAAATGTTACAAATGTTTCTTTCCAATCATATACTTTTTTCATTTAAAGGCCCTGTGTTGAGAAGTGATTTGAAGAAAATAACGATCCAATGTAATTTTACATGCATGTATGCTGCACAGAAATAGTCTTCTCTTCATTCAATATAGGCTTCAAACTTCCTTCCTTGGGCATGTGAAACATGTAAGCTACAACAAGAACTCATATTGAATGCAATAATGATGGAAAACAGCAAACAAACCTGCAGAAATAACAGGATGTTCTTGTAACGAGAGCGTGAAATGTAGAAAAGTCATTACAAGAAGGAAGCTTTCGAAACTGTTAAGGCAATTGCCAAGAGACAAACTGCTGTGTATGTCAACCGTATGCGCCGCATCGCGGGAGTCGCAATTGTAAAATTCATTTCTAGGTACTGAAATTCAAATTGCAAATTGCTTCTTACTGAAACACCTCTCTGAAAGATTATACGAAGGTAACCAAGGTAGGGGACGAAAGGGTGGGGGATTCCAAGTTGTGATGAAGCATAGTAGCGTGTAGTGGGCGATCGAATAGCCTGGCGTTTTAATAAAAATATGGTTAATGTTATCTTGATATTTTATTTATTTATTTGTTTGTTTTTGTTTGTTTAGTTTCTTTCGTCCGTTATTTAGTTAGTTATAGTGGGTGACGTAAAATGAAAGTATTGTAACGTCGTGCCAATGGGCCAGATGGACCACACATGTCGGAAGGCCAGCGAGGGGGCGGGGGCAGTCCCATGGCGGCAAGGGGAAGGCCACCAGTGGCGGGCCTTCCTCAAGGGCTGGGGTGGGCGTGTCTCGGAACGCGGGTGGGCGTGTCAACTGGCGCAGAGGGAGATGATGGGTGAGTCCAGCCGCGGGGCAGCTGTGCTCGAAATTGCAAACAGGTCCACGATTCGGAATGAGAGGACGCCGCCGAAATGGGAGGCCTGTCACGTGACCCCTCGCGAGGCGGCTGGAGTGTAACCAGCCATGGTCATTCGTTTTTGAATCGCGGTGCGGAAGGCACATTTCATCCGCCAGGGGTTATCGTGAGCTTCGGCAGCGAGGTGTGCCGGTTGCCACAGGACGAGAGACCAGGAGCGGCGCCAAGCCGCCGGGGTCAGCGTCAGACTGGGGCGGGTATGCCTCAGGGATGTGCAGTACTGAGAGTGCAGCGCTAGTTTCCGAAGAGTGTAGATAGTGTGTAAAAACTTGTCAATAAATCTGTACAGAACAACTCCGTGTCTGTGTGTTACTAACACCCGACGACGCCACAGTATTCAAACTTCAAAATATCTTTCATTTTCGTGAAACACTAATCAGATGTGCGTTGTAGTGGTAAGTTGTTCGGTTATTACCGAGAAATATAACAGTTTAATAGCCACGAATAGGTGATATCATATCTGTAAAGTACATCAACACACTAACAAGTTTGGAAATTTGCGCTCTAAAACCATGCATTTGGTTATGAGAGTCATGGGAGACAGTTTTCGATGTAATCAAAATCTTTGAATGTGGTCTAATTGCTATGATTATTGCGGTCATTGTCGTACGTAGATGCATAAGAAATAATTCTCCGTTTTATGTCATAGGCTACAGATTTCCAATCTTGATTCTCTGTAATAATGAAAATAAACTTAAACAATATTCTGACGTAAACTGTATGAGGAAGAACTAGCAATATTCAATTGCATTCTCTTGCGCGCAATATGGTAAAACCACAAACAACATAATTAAATATTCAGTCCACGAGATATTTAATTCAAAACTTTCATCTTCAGATATCTCCAAAACATTTTTCAGTATGAATCTCACAATTATCAGAGGTCGATATAAGGTCCTTATTCGGGGCCACTGGCTTCGGGAGCCCTGGTGCGGTGCACCGGTTGCACCAGCGAAGCTAAACCCAGCCCACTAATAGTCTGCGAAACATTTTGAAGCGTGCGCGAAACATCGCGAAGCTTGTGTGACACATCTTTCGTCACGGCGTGTTAAAAAATTGTAGTACACGTAACACGCGCCTCGAGGCGATTGGCACTTGTTACGTAACTTGTTATTTTATGAATAATTTGGGATTGTGACATTCGCGCTTACATACGCAACACTATCAGTTATTGTATCTTGAATAAAGTCGTATGAACTCACATTTTTGGTCAATAATTAAAATCAAGTTTTCGAATTGGCGAGATACTACATTTGTCATTGTGTTAGAAAACTAGAATCAAGAAGAAAATCAAGACCATAAGAAATCGGAAGATTCTATATTATTTTTACAAATTTAAGAAACAATGAGATGATTCAAGAATTGGTGTTTTAAAATATCTCTTAACTGCTAACTTCCCTAATTAAGGTACATTACTCTCACGCCACTATCGAATGTTCAGACCCAAAGTTCACGATCAAAATGTTCAGTGTATGAAAACTGGAATGTTAAAATGTTGTAAAGTTTAGACACTATATTTCTTTCAATACTTCGTTAGACAAACTCAACAGCATGCAGTGTACAGTGATTTTCCAGGTTTAGAATACATTCTATGACTCTTTGTGCTGTTGTAAACTCTGATTATATATATTCACTAGAAAAGATTTAAGACACACAATAATACAGGATATAATTTTACCAACCCTTTTTGCCTCCACCGGGAAAATTAGGCCCTTTCCAAAAGAAAATCGTGGCTACGGACCTAATGAGCACTGCGTGCATTCCCAAAAAGAAGGAAAAGCAAAGCAATGTAATAAATTCTGACAGGACTCCATTCTGAAATAGCATTGCGTCTGACAAAAAATAATGCATGTTCATGGCAAAAGGATATTTTTGCTCTACGTGGCATCTCAGTATCCACGTTGCATCAGTTAGATGCATGTCTGCGCAAAATTTAAAAAGAATAAACTTATTTTATATGAAATGTTCACATGAAATTAACCGAAAACGGGCCATAACTTATATTTGCGTTTTATTAGAGCATGCATAATAGGCTTTGTAGTTGCAGCTCTTTTGACGATTTGATGGTAAAACAGTGCGTGTGACGAACCGGTAGCTGGGATGAGCGGGACAGTGCGGAGCTATAAACAGTGCAAAGTTGTCCAATATTCCGATGACTCTTACTTCAGGTGTAACCCACATTTACCTTTTTTGTAATATAGTGTACGGCAGATTAGAGTAGCTGAAGGCCAAATGAAGTTGGAACATTATGAAGGCATTGCAGAAGTATGTTTAATGGCCTGTGCACACTTGTGGAAACGTAACCTTTCGTGAAGTTCGAGAGTTTGATGGACAACCCTGCCTGTCCATTGCGTTACCAAACAATGTTCTTCAAAACTAAAGAGCTTATTTAAATATTTTTATCGATAATTGAGATGTAAATAGTCTAATGAAATTTGTGTTTCTTCTCCACGAAAACTGAGTGATAATACTTTTTACTTTCTCACCTACTATGCACTTACGTGGCAAAGAGAAAATATTGGAAAGCTGTAGCGAAGAGTGGCGATTTTTTGACGAAATATCTAACAGATATTACGGATCCCTGATATCGCAGAAGTGGGTATTTCTTGCGCCAATATGTATAAACTTACTTGTAATACCATCGAATAATTGGTTCACGTCTGCTTGTCCGTCTGTGATTAACCCCCCCTCTCTCTCTCTCTCTCTCCCTCTCCCTCTCTCTCCCTCT
>BOPP01000291.1:1168199-1178468 GCA_017312745.1 Gryllus bimaculatus | reverse complement strand
GGCTTGAGACGGCCACGAGAAGTCACTCGATGTTTTGATTCGGCCATGAGAAACCAATTGGTTTCAATCTCAATTCGATAGTTCGGTCACGATTATTCACTTCGCTTGCTCAGTTAATAGAGTAGCATTCGAAGCATATTGCGGAGGGAAGTTGTTTTAACTTCCATTCATCGCCGATGAATACCGTGGCTGCCTGAGGTTGGTGACGCTGACTGGAGTCGTGGGCCCCGCGGGAAGCGCGGCGACATCCAACGGCCACGCTGGGAGCCCCTGTGTTCACCGCCTCTGCCTGGAAGGGGGCGGCCCGAACAAGGACGACGGGCGACTACACCACCGTGCGGGCAATGAGGCCAGCCAACAGAAACGAGGGTAAATAATCCGCTTGGCTCCCGCATAAATGCGGTCGAACATTTACTGAGCGAAGCGAGGGGGTGGAAAGGGTGCCTTCAGAACAAAGTAAACATGACGACCCATTGTTTTTTGTATCGTATTAATTTAAATAGATGACCATGTCATAATAAAAGAAAAGGTCGTTTTATAGTTTTATTTAAAATTGTAAAATCATTGTAATTCATCATCATCATCATCAATTTTTTAAGTATATATTTGTTAACGCAAATGTTTTTGACCATTATTTATTGAAATTCCCATTCCCGTTCCAGACACAGAGACGCGTAAGGGGTTACAATATATATATATATATATATATATATATATATATATATATATATATATATATATTATTTATTGAATATGAAGGAATGAATAAATATTTTACTTTTATTAATGAACAAAAATTTGTTTTATGAAATAATAGAAAACTATCAGCACTTGAGAAATGAAAACTTCACAATTATTACAATGTACACATCGCTGTATTTTGCTCATTTTTTGGCCAATTTGATTGCAGATTCAAATTTTTCCTCCTTTTAGAGGCCTTTTGTCTCTTGGAGGATTCATTTCCATAATTTCCCTGAAAGTTACAATGTTATTGTTAATAAATAATATTTATACAGAAATATCTTTTTATTTAGTTAAACAAATACCAATAAATATAATTGGTTGAGGCAATGAGTTTGCTTCCACATAGGAGTACCAAATGGACAAAGAAAATCGATTTAATGTAAAACAAATTATTAAGAATATTATAACTAGATGGTAATATTATAATTGTATAATGTTAATTATCTTTCTTCTTTGGGCATTCTAGAAATTATTATATCAGAAAAACTATTTGATTTGATACAATCCATTTTCTATTTAACAATACCCATATTGACAATGTTTTAATGCATTTTTACTGTTTCTTAGAACTGAGATCAATTTATTAAATTTTTTCGAGGTTGTAATGTAATTATTACTTCTCAAATGTTCTATCGATAGTAATAATTTATTTAAGGAAACATTACTTCTTATTTAGTGCGTAATAGTAATAAAATTCCAATTTACCGTCGTATTAATTCGAGGGATGGTCCTAATGTTGCAGAATAGGCTTATTCCAAAACGTAATAGCTAGCAAATGATATTACCACACCTTCAATCATTCTTTACAAATTGCTGGAACTTTTTTTTCAGGATCAAGACATTTACTTTGTACTTACTATGTAGTACTCATTTCCTGAATCAGTTCTTTGACTTAATTTGTTTGGTCCATTGTTATATTTAAACAGCCACATGAAATCTGCAGTACATCCACCACTAGATAGAGATTAGCAAGTTTCACATTTCATGAAAATAATATTAATAATGAAAATAATTATATACTAAATGTTACTAAGTAATTATATTATATAATTACTATATAATACTAATTAATATTAATCACACTTTACCTTCACAAATCGAATATACCTGAATTCCTTCAGTTTCTCTCGATGTTAACCGCCAACCGCTATAGGAAGCAGCAGTGATGAGAACAGGAAGTGAAGAATAACATTCAACAGTTTCATATGGTTTCATATCAGAAAATTATGAGGTTTCTATGATTTTGCACAAGTCTGCTATTACTCTAACAGATAAAAATACTCCACAAAAAAGTTTCAGAATGTATCCGAAACGCAGAGCACCTGTGTTTCCGCATGACAACCAGCCTTTCAATTTTCCAGAAATAAGTACGCTGACGTCACCATTTGTGTTATTGCCTTCCCAGGACCATATTCTGTGAAAAGGTTCGCATTTCCTTTTGACGCTTTATGCTCCCCAAATAAAACTCGCAGCCCAAAAAGAAGGTACAGCTCTTGCAACATAAATTAACCGCGCCATCTCTGGCTCCGTTCAGCTTTTCCACAGCTTTTCCACAGCTTGAGCAGCCCTTGTCCTTAAGAAAAGTTGCAGGCGGAGCGTCCACTGACAGACACAACCAATCTCAGGGGCGGAGAAGTGGCCGAGGAAAATTGTGTCGTAAAAAATGGTGGACGTCGTTAGTTCAGATGTGGAAATTCATAGAATAAAACTTTTATGAACATGGAAGTAAATATATTGAAATATATAAGAATATATACGTTTATCCACCGTTACCACAATTACTTTTGAAGAAATTACGTTGGTATGAGATAAAATAACACTCATTTTAGAGCATTTAGATTCTCATATACGTTTATCGACAAGAATCGATAAGAAAAACTGTTATAATTGCTTTAAGTTTGTAACTGTTAATATGTTTAGAAAATTTGCACAAATTGCAATATCGAGTATTTTTCGTATCGATATATAACTTCTAAAGAACCAATGAAAACAAAATTTCAATTTTGAAAAAATATATTGCTTTTTCTAAATTACCTTTAAACAACAAGCAAAAGTCCGCAATCCGATCGGTGCTATCGCCTTTCGTTTTCAAGATACATAATTGTTTATAAGAAATTAGCATCTAACGACAACAACTTCTCTTTTTTAGCAGACAATCCTCATGCAGTTCCTACGAAAGATTTTTCTTCAAGCCCTTCTACAAACAGTTCGTTTCGTTTCTCCGCCACATAAGTTTGAAGCAAGGGGGAAGGGGGTGAAGATCCAATCAATTCCTACAAGCATTCTTCTCCATTCGGCACTGACACGCCAATGAATTATTACACTACTTTCAGAATCCAAATTAACCATTTGAAACCATCGCTTATCACATAAACTTAAATTCTTACAAATGTTTTACATATGTAAATGTCGAGATCATCTTAATGAAAAACAGAAAATCTCTTAACATAGGAAAGAATCAGTCGTTATTTCAACAACAAAGCCACTGTTACATAATAGTCATAATATCCACAATTTCGATAACTTATTGCGTTCTTTCGAATGTGCCGCGTGTCACTGAGTAACAAACATTCACACAATCGTTAGATCTAAAAATGACGATTTAGGTCGAAGACTTAGATCTTCTTACAATTGAATGGGCAAAAACTAGAACGGTATAAGTGACATTTATTTTAGGCTATGTATTTTGGTCATGTATAGCCTGTATTTGCGAGGTGTTGTATTTTCGTGGTTTTAATGAACCACAGAAATGCCGTAGTTTGAGTGATGAAACAAGGCACCATGACTTAACCAGTGATATTGACTTAAACACATTACTCAGAGTTTATAAAATGTCATTGATACCGTTCTTGTTTTTCACTCATTATATTGTTTGTAGAAAATCATATCAGGTTAGTATTATTGGTAATGAAATTGAAGAGTTTTATTAAATTTGAAACAACTCTTTTGGATAGTTTCGGTTTCAATCACGAAAATATAGTTGGCTGAATTTGACGTTATCATAAGTAAACATTTCGAGGTTTCTTCTACGAGAAGTTTTTCGTCCTCCTTTTTTATTCGCCTAGAATACTGCAACAACTTTGATTAATCAACGAACATGTTACATTGGGTTTCTAATATATATATATATATATATATATATATATATATATATATATATATATAGGAACGTTTCTCAGTGGTGAATTAAAACACACTTACCAGTATTATTTAACAAACACGTTTATTTGTAAAGAATTATACACTAAAACTACTTGACTATTTACAGATATTTTACACAGTCGTTGTGTTCTTCAGTTGATTATTTTCCTTACACACGACTCCGTTCTCTTGATTATTTATTTACACTGTTCACTTCTTCTACACTATAACACAGTCCGATGAACTGTCCACGGTCCACTGCACTGACCACAATTCCCTGCGCAGACCGCAATTCCCTGCTCAGACCACAATTCTCAGCGCAGACCACAATTCACTGCGCAGACCACAATTCACTGCGCAGACCACAATTCACTGCGCAGACCATTGCCCACTGCACTGCCGTTTACCACGTTGCACACTTCACAGCTGAGCTGCCACTGCAGACTTCGGGAAAGTACGCAACACCTCTACGCGACTCGCGAATGGCCTGTAACCGTCTAGTTGGAAGTCTAGGGGGAAGAAGGGGGCGCCGGCAGATGACGCATCCGCGCAGCGAATTCCAGCAGGTGAGGCAATATTCGTTACAATATATACACGAACATTACAACTGCACTCTGCCGGGCAGGCTTTCTTCTTCTATTGTTCTATATTGGGTATAGCCTGTTCTGTGGTGTGTGGAAGTATATTCTATATTTACAACTATATTTAAATATTTATTTATTTTTACTCTCTCGAGACAGACGTAAGGAGTAACAAATGCGGTATTCAGAGAGGTATGTATGTAATGCTATAGTGAATCGATTGCAGGATTGAAGCGGAAAAACACGTTTTGTGATCTCTAGTTACCAAGGGAGTGCTGTTTCTGTTTTAGAACGTCCGTCCGTCCGTCTGGTGATCTGTGCGTCTGTCTGTGAACAACACTAATGCCTAAAGTATTCATAGAATTTTTGTCCAAATGAATTTACCCTTAAGGATCTGGCCCGAATCGAGGCTCTGAGATTTTGAAAATAATTCTGTAAATTTTGGAGATTTTTTGTTGAAACCCTAAAGGGAATTTAGAAACATTGTTCCAAAACCGCTGCAAAGTTTTTCGACCAACATATGTAACTACAGGCGAACATCCACCACCGTCGGTTCTTGAACTCTAGGATCTCCCAGTCAGTGACGCTACAGAGATATCTGATGCCACTGTGCTATCGCAGCATTGCAAAGTGCACTTAAAAACACAGTATCCAAGTATTATTTCTATTACAAAGTTTTAATTTTTCGACATTACATTTATTCAACTGTTTCAGACTATTCGTGCGCATAATCAACCTAACAAAGAGCTTCCTGCTTAACAAATCCCGTAAATTATATAAATGAACTAATGGTGATACAGAATGACACTGTCTTTCCCGTATTTCCCTTATTCCCGTATTTCCTTGGTCTCGGATAACTATTCGGCTGCCATCTATCGCCACTGAAGTACATTTTTTAAAAACATTTTCATAAGATTTCGGTTTCCTAATAGAAGAATGGAAATATCATTTTCAGAATATTAAAAAACAGTAAAACATCGTACTAAATGGCAAATTTTTCTTTGAATAACTGTAAATTAGAAATTTAAAGCTCTTTTTCACAAAAAAGTATTGAGTTTTCGAAAAACTTTATTCAAAGTCTCTCGAAGCATTTTGACTAACAAATCTAGAAGTAATTACAAATTGCTGGAAATGTGCATATAAAAGGCGTGTGAAATCTTTCAAAAAATTACATTTGTATAATTTTTGAAAAAAATCAAACAAAAAAACCCTTATTTAACTTTACGTCATAATTAAGAATCGAATTAGCGCTATCCGTTCAAAAAAGTAAAGGAAAAATTTCGAGCCGTTTTTGAGAAAATTGCGTCTGAGTTTTTCTAAAAATCCGGAATTTTTAAGCTAGTTTTGACAGAAATCGATTGAGTTTTTAAGGAATATTTCTGACATTATTTAAAGAACATGTACCCATCAATATAATATTGTGAACAAATCGTTGCCAATGTAAATATTAACGATGTGATAAAGTCACAAATATTACATTTTTGTAATGTTCGAAAGAACAAAAAAACAGCGATATGGCGTTTATGTTAATTATAGAGAGCATCTAGGCCACTCTCTCAAAAAGGATTAAAAAAGTTGCTAATACCTACTTTATTTGTTGCTAAAATATTGTATGGACTTGACCTTTGAAATTTGCGGTTATTGTTTTAATTGGGTCCCAATACGTCATCTATCTATTCGAAAACTGCACGAGTTTGCAATTTTTGCAAATTTTATAAACATGTGATCAATTGCAAATTGGCAATTATAATAGTTTTTTATCGATGAATCTATAGTAAACTGGATATTTGATAAGTGCTGATTTATAAACAATATTGAAAGTAAACGTTTAAGAGAATCTAAATGCTCTAAAATTAGTGTTACTTTATCTGGTATTAGCGTAATTTCTTCAAAAATAATTGGGATAACAGTGGTTAAACATGCAATATTATCCGGTCATTTACGTACTGAACCTCCTTAATTCTTGATTCCCACTTTCTGTCTACAAATATGGCTACTCCTTTTGCAGCTCTCTCCTGCTGATCTACTCCACTATAAAACATGGCATTATTTTCTACATATTTTGATCCTTTTAATTTATTTTTTGTTTCTGTTACTACAGCTAGGTTGATATTCATCTTTTCAAAAAGTTTTGCCAGTTCATTTTCTTTCCCTGTTATACCTCTTACATTCCAGTAGCTGTTTTGAAATATTCCGATATCCGTTTTCGTACTCCCATTTTCATTGCCTTAGTCGTCATAGTTTTCATTCCGAGGCCATTATTTGGGACACTGCTAGTAAATGTAGTAATGGGTGGGTTACTAGCTCTCTCCGCACAACCTCTGTCCCGAGGAGGGGGGAGGTTATTTCTGACTTCCCTTGTCCTAGAGAGATTGCCATCTTCATGGCTTCGAGGTCTCTCGCCCCGTCTAGAGTTCCTCTTCTGCCTCTTCTTTCTTGAAGCCGTCGTTGAGGTCATCTTCTGGAGTACTTCTTAGTCAGATCCCTCCCCTTCGACCTGTCCGGCAAGGGAGGCCCTACCAGGAGCTACACTATCGCCGGCATAGCTCTTGGGGTCATGGGGATACGCAAGCTCCGCCACTATCGACAAGATCATTGCCGAATAATTTTGCTAAAATTAAAACACGAAAGAGGACATCTTGTCGTTATTGGTGTGTATGCCCTGGAGAAAGGTAGGAGGGAAGAAACAAAGGAATTCTACAGAACCATGCAGGAACTGTTGGACAAATGCAATTCAAGATATGAAGTCCTTCTTGTAGGTGATCTAAATGCAAGAGTGGGAAATGAGAGTATATCAAAGTCTGTAGGAAAGTGGGGAGAAAGTGTAAAAAATTACAATGGAGAAAAATTGAGGGAATTCGCAGTCTTCAATGAACTGTATATTGCAAATATATTTAAAAAGAAAAAAGACATTCATAAATATACATGGCCAGCACAAGGTAGTAGATCCATTATTAATTATATAATTGGAAATCGAAGAATATCAAAATTAATAGAAGATACAACAGTTAAAAGAAGCTGTGACATAAACTCTAATCACTTTCTAGTAATATCCCGTATAAAATTATTAAAAAGATGGGTGAAAAATAATTCAAGATTCATAATGAATGATAAAGAAGAATTATACAAAGTATACCTCTTAGCAGACGAAAGCGTGAGAAACCTATATACAAATAGAATAAATAAAAATCTCCAAAACCATATCACAGAGGAGGACATAGAAAAATAATGGCAAAACATGCAACAAATAATAAACAAATCCGCAGATGAAGCAGTAGGACGGAAGGACGAAGGTTTGAAAATTTGGAATGATGATATCGAAAAAGTGTTAAGCTTAAACAGGAGAGATACAAAATATACCTTGACAACCCTACTGAAAATCACAAGGACGAATACAAAAAAACTAGAAACACAGTAAAAACAATTATTAGAATAGCACACGCCGATCCATGGGAAAGATTTATTGGAAGAATAGAACATGATATATACGGGAGACAAACATTAGCCTACAAAGTTATGAAAATATTGAATAGTAATGAAAGAGAGAATGTACATATTAATGCAATTGAAAAGGAAAGATGGGTGAAACATTATGAAACAATATGGTACGATGAAAAATGTGAAATAATAAAAACATACACAACTACAAATGCAGATGACCTTATGATAGATGAATTACATGAAGCACTTAATAAATGTAAAAACCGGAAAGCACCTGGTATGAATGGCATGAACACAGAACTACTAAAATACTCCGGAATGTTATTTCATCAACGCCTGCTTCATTTCTTAAATATGTGCTGGAGAAATAAACAAACTCCTAAAGAATGGCAAAAAGCAAAAGTAATCTCACTTTATAAGAAAGGTAACTAAGAAGACCCAGACAATTACAGAGGAATAAGTCTATTGGATGCAACATATAAGATCTATGCGAGAATAATAAATGAAAGATTAAAAATAATAGCAGATCACCTTATATCAGAAGCACAAATGGAATTTCGAAAAGGCAGATCGACTGCTGATGCCATTTTCACATTAAAAAGAATAACAGAAAGAAAGACGTGAATACAACTGTGAAACACACCTAAGATTCATGGATATAGTAAATGCTTTTGATAATGTCAATAGAAGTCTTCTGTGTAACATCATGGAAAGAAGAGAGTACTCAAAACACTTGATAGAGATGATAAAATAACTATATGAAACCACGAGTATTAAGTTGGTTATAAAAGAAAAATTGACAGAAGAGATTCCCAGCAAAAAAGGTGTAAGATAGAGCTGTTGCATATCACCGACACTTTTCAATATATACATGAACGACATGTTTAGAACATGGAAATTGAATATAGATCAAGGGATCTATTTTAGGAAAATATTTTTAAATTATATTTTATATGCAGATAACAAAGTGATAATACAGGATACTGAAGACAAAATGAAAATGGCAGTATATAAATTAAATCGAACCGCAATAGAATATGGTTTTAAACGATCCAAAGAAAAAACTAAAACTATGGCATATAGAAGAAAATACCCAGTGAGAACAAAGATTGTGATAGAAGGAAAGAGTATAGAACATGTAAAATAATTCAAATATCTAGGTTGCCACATCTCGTTTGAAAGAGATATAGATTTAGATAAAAAATTAAATAAATTTAGAAATATGCACAATACACAGACATCTAAAAAATAAAACTAGGATAGAAACAAGAATAAAATTCTTCAACACAGTAGCTGTAACAGCGTTAATGTATGAAGATGAAACAAGAGTAACATCAAAAAAAGATAACTCAGGCAGCTGAAATGAAATTTCTAAGAAGCACTCGAGGTTATAATATCCTTGATAAAAAGAAACGCACAAAGATAAGAAATAAACAGGAGGTCGAACCACTGCTGGAGAAACTGGAAAGAAATAAGAAAAGATGGAATGAACATCTCATTCGAATGCCCGGCAGCAGACTACCAGCACTCGCAGTGGATTCCAGATGCAGAGGGAGAAGAGATGTAGGAGGGCCCAGAAGGAAGTGGATACCGGAACAGGTTCTTGAACCTAACCCTTGAAGTGCCGAAGAAGAAGTGGTTAAATATATATATATATATATATATATATATATATATATATATATATTCTTATATATTTTTTAATGTATTTACTGTCGTGTTCATAAAATTGTTTCATTCTATGTATTTTCATTTCGAAATACTTCCACATCTGAACTAGCGACGTCTACCATTTTCTTTCCTAGCACCCTTTGAGATTGACTGCGGCTCTTTGTGAGGCTCCGCATGCAACGTTTAGTCATGACAAGCGCTGCGTAAGTCGTGGAAAGTCTGAACTTTGCCGCAGTCGTCGCGGTTAATTTTTCTTGCCGGAACTGTACCATTTACCAAATATCAACTTTTCCGACTGCAAATATTGAACTTTTAAATACAATATTAAACTAAATGATTTTGTGAAAAATTATAAATTATTGTACGGAATAAAATATGAAGTTCAAACAAGACAAAATAGCCAGCGATTTTTTAAACGTAACATTATTCTGTTATTGAAATATGAAACGTCTATAAAAAATAAAACTGCTTCAAAATAGTATCATGAATTTATGTTTTTGCAACTTTGACCGTTAATGGGAGCAATGATGGTATATTAAAATGCAACATTGTTTAGGGAGATGCAGCACGACGCGAACGGTTGTTGCGAGGGTGACAGTTCATTAAAAATATAAGGTGTACAAAATATATATTGTGACGTACCTGGGAAACGGTACTCTCACGACAAATAAAATGATATAAAGGACGGGTA
>BOPP01000291.1:1156967-1168174 GCA_017312745.1 Gryllus bimaculatus | reverse complement strand
TATTATTCATATTGAGGTATAGCCTGTTCTGTGGTTGTGGAAGTTAATTCTATATTTACCAAACTATAATTAAATATTGATTTTTTTTTACTCTCTCGAGCAGGGACGTTAGGAGTAACCAATGCCGGTAATTCAGATGAGTATGGTAATGTATGCTATAGTAATCGGATTGCCAGGTAACTTGAAGCCGGAAAAACGACGTTTGTTGATCTCTAGTTAACCAAGGGGAGTGCTGCTTTCTTTTTGAACAGTCCGTCCGTCCGTCTCTGTGACTCTGTGCGATCTGTTGTGAAACAACACTATAGTGCCTAAATATTCAATAGATCTTTTGGCCAAATGAATTTACCCTTAAGGATCTGCCCGAAAGATCGAGTGGCATCTGAATTTCTGAAAATAATTCTAGTAAATTTGGGAGATTTTGATTAGAAACCCTAAAGGGAATTTAGAAAACATTGTTCCAAAACCGCTGCAAAGTTTTTCGACCAATATGATTAACATACAGACGAACATCAACACCACCGTCGGTTCTTGAACTCTAGGACTCCCAGTCAGATGACGGTACTAGAGATATTGATTGCCACTTGCTATCGCAGACCGATTGCAAAGTGCACTTAAAAACACAGTATCCAGTAAAAAAAATTTTTTTTTTTTCTATTACAAAGTTTAATATTTCGACATTATTTATTCAACTGGTTCAGACTATTTCTGCGCAAATCAACCTAACAGAAGAGCTTCACTGCATTAACAACATGCCCGTAAATTATAATAAATGAACTAATGAGTGATACCTGAACTGACACTGTCTTTCCGTATTTCCCTTATTCCCGTTTCCTTGTCTCGGATAACTATTCGGACTGCCATCTATCGCCACTGAAGGTATTTTTATAAAAACACCACTTTCTCAATAAGATTTCGGTTTCCTAATAAAGGGAAGATGGAAATATCATTTTACAGAATATTAAAAAAACAGTAAAAATTTCGTACCCTAAAATGCAAATTTTTCTTTGGAATAACTGTAAATTAGAACTTTAAAAAGCTCTTCTTTCGACAAAAAAGTTATTGGTTTTCCGAAAAAACTTTATTCAAATCTCCTCGAAGCATTTGACTAACAAATCTGAAAGTAATTACCCAAATTGCATGGGGAAAATGTGCATATATAAAAGGCCGTGTGAAATCTTTCAAAAAACATATACATTTGTAAAATTTTTTGAAAAAAAATCAAACAAAAAAAACCCCTTTATCTTAACTTACGTCATATCGATGAAATCGAATTAGCGCTTATCACGTTCCAAAAAGTAAAGAAAAATTTCAGCCGTTATTTTGAAAATTGACGTCTGAGTTTTATCTAAAATCCGGAATTTTAAGGACTAGTTTGACAGAAATCCGATCTGGTTTTTCTAAGGAATTCTACATTATTTAAAAGAAGAACATTTACCCATCAATATAATTTAGTGACACAATATCGTGCCAATGAACCATTATTACGACTTGATAAAAGTCACACAAATATTACATTTTTGTAATGTTCGAAAGAACAAAAAACAAGCGATAATATTAGGGTTTATGTCTAATTATAGAGAGATCTAGGGCCACTCTCCTCAAAAAGAGGATAGAAATAAGTTGCTAAGACGCACTTTATTGTTGCTAAAAATTTGTATGGACTCTGACCTTTTGAAATTTTCGAGTTATTGTTTTAATTGGTCCAATACGTCATCTATCTATTACCGAAAAACTGCACGACGTTTGCAATTTTGCAATTTTATTACAACATGTTGATCACATCTGCAAATTCGCAAATTATATAGTTTTTATCTCGAGTGAATCATATGTAAACTGGAATCTTGATTAAGTGACTTGAATTTATAAAACAATATTGAAAACAGGTAACGTTTAGAGAAATTACAATGCTCTAAATTTAGTGTTACTTCTATCTCCGGTATTACGCCGCCAGTAATTTCTTCAAAAATAATTGGGATAAAAGTGCGATTAAACATGCAATTTAGCCGGATCAATTACTACATAACCTCCTTTAATCTTGATTCCACTTCCTCTGTCTACAAATATGGCTAACTCCTTTTTGCAGCTCGCTCCTGGCTGATCTACTCCCACTATAAAACATGGCAATCTATTTTCTACATTATTTTGATCCTTTTAAATTTGTTTTTGTTTCGTTACTACAGCTAGGTGAATTCATCTTTGCAAAAAGTTTTGCCAGTTCATTTTCTTCCCTGTTCTTACCTGCTTACTTCCAGTAAGACTGTTTTGAAATATATTCCGAATCCGTTTTCTACTCCCATTTTCATTAGCCTTAGTCGTCATAGCTTGTCATTCCAGAGGCACATTTATTTGGGACACTGCTAGTAAAATGTAGTAATGGTGGCGTTTACTAGCTCTCTCCGCACAACCTCTGTCGCCGAGGAGAGGGGGAGAGTTATATTCTGACATTCCCTTGTCCTTAGAGAGACTTGCACATCTTCCAGGGCTTCGAGGTCTTCATCGCCACCTCTTAGAGTTCCTCTTCTGCCTTCTATCTTTCTTGACCGTCGTTGAGGGTATCTTCTGTACTTTCTTAGTCAGAATCCCTTCCCTTCACCCTGTCGGCAGAGCCCTACAGCGAGCTTACACTATCGCCGGCATAGCTTTGGAGGTTCATCTGGGGATACGCAAGCTCCCCACTATCAACAAGATCATTGCCGCAAATAAATTTAGCTAAATTAAAACACGAAAGAGACATCTTGTCGTTAGTGTGATGTATCCCTGGAGAAAAGGTAAGGAGGAAGCACAAAGAAATTCTACAGAAACCATGGCAAGGAATGTTGGAACAATGCAGATTTCAGACTATGAAGTCCTCTTGTAGGGTATCTAAATTGACAAAGAGTGGGAAATGAGAGTATATCAAGGTCTTAGAAGTGGGAGAAAGTAGTAAAAAATTACAATGGAGAAAAAAATTTAGGAATTCGCAAGGTTTCAATGACTGTATATGGCCAAATAATACTTTAAAGAGAAAAAAGACATTCATAAATATACCATGTCCAGCACAGGTAGTAATCATTATTAATTAATATTGGAATCGCAAGCTAATTATCAAAATTAATAGAAAGATACACAGTTAAAAAGAAGCTGTGACCATAAACTCTACATCACTTTCTAGCTAATATCCCGTTAATAAAATTATTAAAAAGATGGTGAAAAAGGTAATTACAGATTCATAATGAATGATTAAAGAAAGAATATATACAAAGTATACCTCTTAGCAGACGAAAGCGTGAGAACCTACATATACACATAGAATAAATAAAAATCTCCAACTAATATTCACAGAGGAGGACATAGAAAATAATGGCCCAAACAAGCAACAAATACATAAAACAAATCCGCAGATGAAGCAGTAGACGGAAGACGAGGTTTGAAAATTTGGCATTTGATGATATCGAAAAGTTTAAGCTTAAACAGGCAGGAGATACAAAAATACCTTTGACAAACCCTACTGAAAATCCACAAGACGAATACAAAAAAACTAGAAACACAGTAAAACAATATATAGAATAGCACACGCCGATCCATAGGAAAGATTTATTGGAAGAATACATATTGATATATACGGGAGACAATAACATAGCCTACAAAGTTATGAAATATTGAATACAGTAATGAAAGATGAGAAATGTACATTTAATGCATTGAAAAGGAAGATGGTGAACATTAATGAAACATATGGTACATGAAAATGTTGAAACTATAAACACATTTACCAACTCAATGCAGATGACCTTATGATAGACAATGAATTACATGAAGCACTTAATAAATTAAAACCGGAAAGCACCTGTTAATGCAAGAACACCAAGAGACTACTAACACAATATCCGGCAATGTTATTTCATCAACCACTGCACTTACAATTTCTCTAAATATGTGCTTGGAGAAATTAAACAAAACTCTAAGAATGGCAAAAGCAAAAGTAATCTCACTTTATAGACAAGTAACTAAGAGACCCAGACATTACAGAGGAGATAAATGCGCTATTTGATGCAACAGTATAAGATCTATCGAGAATCATAAATAAAGATTAAAAAATATAAGCAGGGACATCACCTTTATATCAGACAGCACAAAATCGACGGAATTTCGAAAAGTTCGGGACTGCTTGATACCATATATTCAATAGAAAGAATAACAGAAAGAAAAGTACCGTGCAGTGGACAACTGTGAAACACTAAATTATAGGATTAGCTAATGCTTGTTGATATGTTCAATAGAAGTTGTTCTGTCGTAACATTCATGGAAAGAAGAGAAGTACTCAAAACACTCTGATAGTATGATAAATAACGTATGACACGAGTATTTGAGTTGGTTATAAGAAGATAAATTGTACAGAAGAGTACTTCCCAGCAAAGGCGTGTAAGATTAAAGCTGTGATATTCACCACACTTTTCAATATACGGACTCACAGTGGTTAGATTGGAAATTGAATTATGGCAGGGATCTATTTTTACGAATATTTTTTTAAATTAATTTTATATGCAGATACAAAGTTATTATACAGATATGAACAGAAATGAAAAGTGCAGCGTATATAAATTTAAATCTGAAGGCTCTCCCATAAGAATATGATTCTTAACACGACCAAAGAAAAACTTCAAAACTATTCGGCATATAATGATACCCAGTTGATAACAATGGATTTGCGATAGAAGGAAGGTATAGACATGTCTGAATAATATTCACAACATATCATAGGTTGCCACATCTCGTTTGAAAGATATTTTTAATTAAATAATTTAGAATAGATTGCCAGGAATACACAGACATCTAAAAAAATTTGATAGAAACAAGAATTAAAATTCATTCAACACAGTAGCTGTAACGAGCGTTCAATGTATGAAATTGAAAACAAGGGGAGGTAACATACCAAAGGAAGATACTCAGGCAGCTGAAATGAATTTCTAAAAGCACCTCGAGGTTTATATCCTGATAAAAAGAACCACAAGATAAGAAATAGAGTGACAGGAGGTTCGAACCACTGTGGAGAAACTGGGAAAGAATTAAGATAAAGATGATGATGAACATCTCATTGAATTGCGCAGCGACTACAGCACTCGCAGTGAGTTTCCAGATGCAGAGGAAAGAGATTAGGAGGCCCAGAAAGGCAAGTGCAATACCCGAACATGTTCTTGAACTTAACCCCTTGACGATGCCGAAGAAGAGGGTTAAAATACTATTTTTTTAATATATATATATATTTATTATTACTGTCGTTTATAAAATTGTTTATTCTATTTTCATTTCGAAATACTTCACATCTGATAGCGACGTCTACCCATATTTCTTTCACACCCTTTTTTGACTGCGCTCTTTGTGCAGCTCCGATTTGCAAGTTTAGTCATGACAAGCGCATGCGTAAGTCGTGGAAAGTCCTGAAACTTGCGCCAGTACCGTCGTGGTTAATTTTCTTCGGAACTTTTATCCAACTTTTCCGACGCAAAGATTGAACTTTTAGATTACTTAATATTAAACTAAATGATTTTTTGTTGAAAAAAATTATAGATAGATTGTAGAATAAAAATATGGAATTCAACAACAAGACAAAATAGCCAGCGATTTTTTAACGTAACGTATTCTGTTATTGAAATATGAAACGTCTAATAAAAAATAAAACTGATACAATATATCAGAATTTATTTTTCAACTTGACCGCTTTATGGAGCAATATAGGATATATTAAATGCAACATTGTTATCAGCACACGCACGGTTGTTGCTGAGATTTTATTTAAAATATAAGGTGTACAAAATATATATTGGAACGTACCTGGGAAACGGTACTCTCACGACAATAAAATGTATATACGTTCTCGTGAATGGGCTTCCAGGGTTGACGCTGCATTGAAAGACATGATCGAAAACTACTTTGTTTGAATAAAGTTTAATGATTGAACACTATGTACAAAATTACTTTTACATACGCAGTGGCAAGGTCCTTTTATAATTGTGCAGATAACGCTGCCTTGAGTTTCGATGACCGGCCGGCTGGATTGGAGGCGAGCGGGCCGCCGTCAGGCAAACGGCGCGTGTTTCGCAAACTTCGGTCTGCCCGAAGTTGTCAGGAAATCGCTTTCTCTTTGTGGTCGACTCACTTACCCCACAGCAATGGCGCTAAAACGATGTTCAGCCGGGGTGCACACCCCCCCCAGTCCAGTACAAGCAATGTCACAATGTATAACATGAACAACGCGCAATTTGACTCCCATCGGCCAAGTTCCGATCACAAGCAGTTCTTCTGCAATCCCACGCTCGAATGTTCGCCGTTGGCCCGCTCTTGATCCACACCGGCGCTGATATGGAACGCGTGTCTGTCCGCCCACTCAAACTCCATTAATTTTTGTCTGGTGCGCACTTTCATTTTCCTAGCTCACCTGATTATCAATTTTTATCACCTCTAATCTCCATTAATGGCTACAGTCACTTCCAAAACTGTTGTAATATCACTATAACTTGCTTGAGGCAGCAAAGCCAGTCCGTTGTTGCGCTGCCGCCTCTCTCCTATTAACCTTCCCAACCGTCACTCGCTCGCCCGGTCTACCCCCCTATTTGACCGTACGGTGCAGGCGCGGCGTTACTACGCTGATCGATTTAGTGCTTCTTTTAATTAGAATTAGTAATCAATTTTGGTTGTTACTATGCAGAAACGTTCTTCGTTTCAATATATAGGCTCATTCTGATGGCATTTTGGGAAATGTGATGGATAAAGGTTGTCTTATTCCCCCTAGTTCCTGAGGTGAAATTTATTTCATTGCTTAACAGAAAAATGACTTTCATAGAACATAATTTGAACTAATCGAACTGTTATAAGTTATGTTCCCGAATATTTCCGCTGTATTTGAATTGTAAACTACAGAATTAACTGGCTATGTTGGCCGCTAGTATTTCATTAAATATTTGCTATCAATTTGAATGTATATTCGAATTTAAAAAAAAAATATTTTCAGTCTACATGCTGAGAAAATATTTTTTAATTTGTTCTACGTTAGATCAAATAGTGAAGAATATGTTTATAGACTTTAAAAAGTATATATTTTCCATGTGTTTTACAATTATAAAACAATTCTGCGTTAATTTTAATTTAAACATTAAATTTAATGTCGAATTATATAAATTTCTTTCATGTAAAAGATGCATTAAATTCTATACACTGGTATACATTAAATCTACATTGATTTTAATTTAAGCATTAAATTTAATACACAAATACATTAATATCCTTTTCATGTACAGTTCTGGAAACAAAAGTTGATTGCGGCCGTGTGTTGCTAAGTTCAGCCTTTGAACGACTTGGCAGCCCCTATCGTGATGAAACGCCGAAGGCGGTGCCTCACAAACCGACACAGCCTATGTTAAGGGAGGGGGATGAGGGTTAACAAAATTAGGAAGTACAAAATGGCGGACGTTTCTAGATCAAACGTGGAAATATTTTCGAATACAAATACATGGAATGACTCAATTTTATGAACATGATAGTAAGTTCATTCAAATAATTGTATAAACGCATTCACTTGGCCCGTTACTTAACTCCGCTTCGCACATTATATTTGGACGAAAATACGTCGATATTAGATAAAAAAACACGAATTTTAGAACAATTACTTTCAAATGTCCAGTTTACTATAGATTTTGTCGAAAAGAAAAACTATCATAATTCCAGATTTCCATTGGTATCTTTATAAATTTGCAAAAGTTGCATAATAGTTCTCGCATCGATAGGAAAATCCTAGGGAACCATTTGAATAAAATTCGAAGAACAAGTATAAATTTATCATTATAGTAACAAACGGGATATTATGCGAGCAATTTGCATCTGTCAAAATTTTTATTTTGCAATTTTCAACTTGAGGACAAATTTGGTACAGTCCCCAATAGATATAGCGCACATTTCGCAATTGTTAATTCGCAATTTTCGGTTCTGTAACAACGGAGAACCCTTCCCACTTAAGCATTGCAAAAATTGGAAATTGTTTATAAATTTACAAATTTTGCAATTCCTTTTCATTCGCACTTCACAATTATATTTCCACAAGTTGCGAATTTCCGCAATCCGATCGGAGGTATCGCTTTTCGTTTTCGTGATACGCAATCGTTTATAGGAAATCAGCATCTAATGCCAACCCTCACTCGTTTTACAGACATTTCCTCTCTGCATCAAAAATACTGTACAGATATTGCAGTGTCTTGCGCTTCGCCGATTATATCGTACGAACAATTTATGACATACTGTAAATCATTGGAAATTGTTGCTAATAGATTTTTGTCTGAACAATATTTGCTAATGGACGTTTTGATATTTTAATTTGTCTGCGTAATAAATTATCAAAACGCCAAAATTGTTGCCCGGTAAATGTGACCATTATAATTTATTTCATGTTTGTCTACATTGTATTCAGTGGTACAAACTGCATTCCAATAGCTTTATCGTAATGCTAGAAAATCAATTATCAACAAATTATTTTGCCAAGAGCATTATACACCCATATGTGCAGAGTATTCACTAAAAGTAATATAAAATTATTTACGGACCCCTCGCTAAAGGAATCATGAGACACAGTTTATAACACTGTTGACACAAATGAACAATGTAATATATTTTTCTCAAAACTTTCATTTCACTTCAACGCATGCGTTCGTTTCAAAAGAGAAAATTAAATATTTCACGAAAAAATGATACTTGAGTCACACAAGGTATCAAACATCGTGTAAAAACAAAATAAAAGTAATAGTTCAAGAAAAAATAATAAAAGATAATCAAGACATTTGGAACGCTAAATAAATAAATAAATAAATAAATAAATAAATAAATAAATAAATAAATAAATAAATAAATAAATAGATTGATTGATTGATTAATTAAGGCCCCGCCTACGACGTTTCGTCATGATGAGGACTGCCCATGCCGCACGAAACCTGAACTTGGCCTCAGACGACTGCGATCAATTTTTGTTTCCAAAACTGTACGTTAATCCACATGAAATTTAATGCAATTTCTGAGAATGTAGTTATGGGTCGATGTATTTTGAACATCGATGTTTTGAAACATGTTTATTTTGTTGTCTATGACACCTTCTTATTCTCTAAGAACCACCACTTTTCGCGTGCGTCACACTGGAAGAAATGCCTCATAGTAAGAACTAATTGAATTAATTTCATTCCTTATTTTACGTCGCAAAACTCGGGCCATCAAGCCCGCTCTTCCGTCCCACCACGCAAATTTCGCTACGCTCCTTGCAACCACTACCAAAGAAAGTAAGTATTGGGGTGGCGAAACGGGCGATTTGAATTTAGCTCAGAGGCGTTATTTAGGCTGCAGGATCATTTACATGCAAGTAAATCTACTAACATAGGACATCCGGGTTTACTTCCCCTCCGGCGAAAGGCGTACAAAAGATTTTTTCTCCTTTAAAAATTCACGGTTTCGATCGGGTTTGAATCCCTGAACTTGGGTATTAGTATATAGCCTGGAGATACCTGTTTGGGGAATCCCCGAAGGCCCCCAGTAGGTTGGCGCGAGATCTCACCATCCAGGGGTGGAAGATCACCACCATCTCCCGAGGAGAACGCGCTACATTTGCGGGACTTCGCATTTGACACGCCCGGATCCACTGAGGAATCAATGAAAAGCGTCCCCACAGGCGTTTCCCTTGCCGCCGCGCCATTTCTGCCAATGTCAACGCACGGCGGCGTGGGCGCCAGGCCCGATTACGTCGGCCACGCGCCCCACACCTTCCTTCGCCCCTCGCCGTAATCTTACGGCCGCTGCAAAGTACTTTGCAACACACCTCAAATTACTAACTCACCGCAAGTCATCCCCGGCTTTCGTCTTGATTAGTTGCCTTAGTCGCATCTTTTTGTACTCTATTAACGCATCAACTCGATGGCTTTCTTTCTTTCTTTCTTTCTCCTCTCCTTAAGCTTAAACTGGTTCTTTGTCTCTTCATCTATACGGTATTAATATATTTTTACCTCTTTGTCATTTTTAAGTGTCGTTGCTTCCATCGACTTACTTTGAGCAGCATTATACCTGCTCTCCCTTTTTTCACACAATTTTTTCTTTCTCTCCATTCTGCGTACTTAGATAGTAAAGACAAAATATTGAGCTCTTAAAAAACTAAGCGGGTCTCATTTTCTTTAAACTCTGTAATTTAAAAATTACAAAAAACAACATCGTTAAACTACAATATTTATGATAGAGATTATTTCCTTAATAAAAACTGTTTTACAAAATGAAATCTTTATATAAGTTTATATAAAACGTTTTGAAAAAATGAGCAGTTTTTCCATAACTTTTGTATAAAGAAAATGCAATGTAAAAAAAATATTTATCTCAAAAAGGTTAATTTTGTCTTTAGTGATTCTCCCTGGGATAGAGCAAAGGACATTTAAAACTTAGTCAGGTCTCATTTTCATTGAACTTTCTGAATTTTAGAAAATTACAAAGTACAAGTAATGCTGTGTTGTTATAGCTGTTACTTTATCGTATACTACTATGGAGTATACAGTAAAACATGTCTATTTATTGGGAGAAACCTGCATATTGTACGCCCTTATTCAGAAAATGTGGATTTTTCCTCTTCCTATTTATTCCATATATTAGTAAATTTCTTTTTGTAACCCATTGTGCAGTCAGAATTAATAATGAGTACAATCTGTCATGAACCGTAAAAGCAAACTGATTATGACTTCAGAGATATTCAAATTGTTCAATTGTAAGGACCCTTTTACGAAACTAGATGCCTAGGTTCGAGTTCCCGAAAAATCTTAGCGAGTTGGAAATACTTTCGCGCATTGAACTAGAATTATAATATTAAGTAACATTACAACTGTCACGAGGAACTTTGTGATATAAAGTACCACTTGTTCGATCTCAACCAAGTCTCATCACGCGCGCACGCATTCGTCTTCTGTTCCACCACTCCTGAGCCTTCTCCCATTTGTGTCATCGTTTGGACACACAACACGGCCGTCCTCACTGCATGGCTTTTGCGCCCTGCTCCATTTCACCTTATCTACTACATCCGTATCTGTTCTTTTCCGTCACCTTGTTTAACAGAGTCCCCCGTGCCGACTTGCATTTGCCCGCTGCCGCGCTGCCCTTCCTGCCAGGAGCGGCCTTCCCCCTTGCGGCGAGCGCCCGCGCCTCGCCTTCAACCTGGCCCTGTG
>BOPP01000291.1:1124751-1156211 GCA_017312745.1 Gryllus bimaculatus | reverse complement strand
TTCGCTCTAACTCCTGGGACCATTCCAAGACTGGCGGGGAACGCGTAAATTCAAGGCATCTCCACGTCGTGGACTACAGTACCGTCGTCTGCTGTGGTCAAACTAAACACAAATTTCTCGATTTGCACGTCGCTCCATAAAGAAAACTCGCATAGTCGACATGCATGTTTTTCAGTTCTAATAGAATTGGTTGGAAATGTCGTATATTTTATGAATAGTAGGTGCTCGTAATACGAGTGTTCAGTTTTTAGTTAGAATTATGTAGTATCCCTTTTTCTATAATTCCATATTAATTTTTTATTAACAATGTCACGATCAACAAAGATTAGAAGTTAGCTGATTTGTATCATCTACCAACAAAAATTCACAAAAATTTATGAAAGTCCTCCAATTAAACGTTCTCTATTTTAGTAACTGTTGTAATAATGATTCAGATTCTTCATATTTTCATGGTAAAATGTCTGACTTAACTCTAATTTAAATTGTTAAATCTCTTAATTATGAATAGATTTTTAAAACTGCTATTCTATGAATCATTTATTTTATAAAGCTGCTTGACGTGAGTTCCGGGTAAGTTATTTAAATTTCAAGTTCGAACATTGTCCGAAACAAAATACGATTAATATAGCAAGTAAACCTGATTTATTCCTTTAGTAACGCTAAAGGTGTACAAAAAACAAGATTTAAGAGATTAAGATCCCAGTAATATTCGTTATAGTATTTGAAGTTATTTCGTACTAACATTTCGCGTAAAAGCTTATAAAATATGTCACTGCTGTGTATGGTTGAAGTAAGAAACTGAGTGCTCCTATTGTGACATTGCCATTCAATAACGAAAGTTCAAACTCGCTTCATTCATTTATTTCTAGTGTACAGTGAAAACCACAGAAGTGTAATTTCAAGTGAGTTCAAAGGAATTACTGTGTACTAATCAAGGTTCTCTATCCTACCGTATTATAGAAACAGACATGCTTTTAATTAAAGCTTTTTGCGAGCTCATTATATACATTTTTTATCGCAAGCTTTGTACATTCTTCTTTTTTAATTCTATTCATTTGTACAAAAGACTCGGGCATATTTTACGTGAATAACAACATGTTCGATTTATATTAATATGTCCTGCACCATTCCAACATCTTTTGCTTGAAACGCAATCGAGAAATCATGAGAGGGAGTGGCGCATTGACCTGATGTTCCGCAATAATCAATGAAGTGGTCGCCGGAATTAAAGAACTTTGATTATTTTGTATTTGAGTGCGCATCAAATGCTATCCTTATTAGTTCTCCGTAAGTGCAGTACATTTGATACCCCTGAGAGATGCCTCCATAGGCGCAACGCTCGGGTATACCTCCCCTCGTCGTCCGTCGTCTTGCAAGCTTTCTCTCTCCAGGTATCTCCTCCAACTGGGAACTGAAACAAGCTCTAAGCTCTCGGATAATGTGGCACTACAAAATGTGTGGTAATGTTGTGCATCTACGTTTATGTTTAAGAAGGAGAAGAAGGGATAAAGATGAAGAGGAAAGATAGTCCTTTTGTAGAGATATTTCTCCTGCACTCGCTTGGATATTATATGAGTAATGATAGAAAACTAACGATCAGAGGGGTCGACTAAAAAGTTCTTTATCGAAAAGAGGTTGAATCCGACGTAATTATCCAGCTACTGTCAAAAATCTGCCACTGACAGGACTCAGAGATGCTACCATGACAACAGCTGTTGCACTGGTCCATCTCATTCGGTATTAAAGGAGTAATTATCCTTGATAGGTTTATAATAACTAATAAGGTACTTTCAAGTTGAGGAATCAGACCAATAAATAAGTTTTATTTAAAATGTATTGGAAATAAAAGATACGTAGTGGGAGAACGACTGCTACTCCATACATTTTACATGATCCATTACTTCAGGCATGCCAAGGTCGTGAGGACAGTAACTAAATTACTAGAATTCGCGAGCTCTGCATCCACTTAATGCAATTGCCGCGAGATTTAAAAGTAAGGTGGGTACTCCTGGATGATGGAACGCCACTGGATTCCTGACTCATGACAGTCTTTTGGAAAAGACAGTTGGGAGTTCTTACCCAAAAGCGATATCAATTCCTATTTCCTCTAATAAAGGAAAGAAATGATTCAATAAAGAGGAATACATCAGTCACTGACAATTACTGGGATAAAATATTGTCAATTTTCAATTGAGAGTTACATTAAACATTTTGAACTGAAAGGATTTTGATTTCATAATCGCGTTTACTTCAGAGCCCAATAATTGCATTAACTCCGCAGTTTCGTTTTGAAGGTTTAACCGAAAAATTATATTTTCTGTTAAAATAACTGTCCGTCCGTAAGAGAGACTTGTTAATGTATTGAGATTTATTAATTTATTTCACTTCACTTTTACACTTCCCATTTTTAACAAATAAAAAAAACGATTTAATGAAACAACCCGAAACCCTAAGGCAAACACTTGGTCTATCAAAAACGCCCCTTGCCAAAAACGTTATTACAAGGCTGAATTAACAAGAAAATTAAAAAATATATAAATGAGCTGTTAATTAAATAAACATAATTCAAAAATCAGTTGCTTGATAGAAAACATCCTGCAAACACACTTTCGTGCAAGGCAACAGTTAGTGATATTATTAGCGCGCTTTGTATTTAGTTTCCCCGCTACATCTTGCATGGGTCACTCCTTTCTGGATGTGGAGAGGAAATGCGAGTGGTGTCATGGGGAATGCCCATGCTCATTCGTTGGATTGAATGATTGTTAGTGATTTCGGACGAGTCAACTGCTAAGGTCATTAGTTATAAGTGTAGTGCATATTTTTTCCTGGGGAGAAGGCGGTGATCTTCCCCACTGGATGGCAAGATCCAGCGCCGACCTACCGCCGACTAGCGGGGTTTGCCAAGTATCTCTCACCAGTGAGACACAAGAGCTGTGACAAGCTCTAAGCTCCTCACCGGTCTCCCGGCATTTGTGGCAGTGTAGTGCATGTAAGTGTGTATGTGTGTCGGTAAGAGGTGAGAATAAGACAATGATGATGAAAGGGAAGGATTACGCGCGGTCCGTGGCCCGTTTGTTAGGCTACCGCTCCGACATTCACCTAGGTTCATCGGACAAACCACGGAAAACTACCAATTAGAGCAACCGGCCGCTAGAATTCTCCACCAGACAGCGACTGAGTTCGACCTAGCTGACAAGGTAGTGAGTAAAATCCTGCCACCGCCGGGACTCGAAGCTAGGTCCTCCAGGTCAGAGGCACTGCAGTGACATTAGTTGATGCCCTGAACCATCTCACCCGGTCGTCGTCGTTCGTTGGAGCGCAGATCTTCCCAGGCGGCCAAGTCGCTCGTGCGGGCGCATTGTGACGTGTTTACTAGACTTTTCATTCTACTGTGGTTCACTTGGCGATGGAGCGGTGTGTATCTGTAGTGGGTGGGATTCATATTGAAGGACGTATACTGTATCATATTTTCTCGGGATCTTCGTTTTCGGCGTTGTCTAAGGGCTTTAAATAACATCACTCGCAGGAGGTATCTGGAAAACGATCTATATACCCCGGCTTAAGAACGAGCCTCTGCATTAATTAGCAAGATTAGTGGGTTGCCAGCAACATCTGAAACTCGATGAATCACGTATCAAGAGCATTAAATAATTGAAAATATCTTAAGACTGTCAATGTAAGCAAAATAATTCAAGAAGTAAGTGACTTCTGTATTCACAAATTATCATATTGTTTGAGTTTAGATGACAGATAGCTCGAGAAGAACACCGAATTAATTTTCTGAAGAAGTCAAGCGACGAGAGGGATTGCTATCTTCCAAAGAAGATCAAAATTTCATTCAGGTAGACGTCTCCAGTGGAGGATTAATGCGCATTAGAATGCCAGACGTTCCCCACTCCATCGGGCGCCAGCTCTGCGCGGAATTGAAAAATAGTTGCGGGGAATGTTTGGAGGGCTCGCGGTGGCGCGAGGGCGGCGCGAGGGCGAAGGATCTTCTCGTGGGCAAGGGCC
Organism: Gryllus bimaculatus; assembly: GCA_017312745.1. Classification (NCBI taxonomy): domain Eukaryota; kingdom Metazoa; phylum Arthropoda; class Insecta; order Orthoptera; family Gryllidae; genus Gryllus; species Gryllus bimaculatus. The sequence continues at coordinate 1,152,200 of BOPP01000291.1, read as the reverse complement.
GCTCTCCCTGAGGACGAAGGCGTGAGATAGAGGCCGGCGCGGACTAGGGGACGAGACGCGAAAGGAACGGAGGGGCGGGGTGCAAGACTGAACGGGGAAATGTGGGTTGAGCCATGTTTTTCTCTTTCAAATTTTACATGTTCTAATTCAATTTCATTCACTTTTCTTGTAGTATTAAATAACTTAACAGCCCCCTTTTCTTTCTTTTAGTTCTTAAAATGTTAACTATGTTTTCTAAAAATTGTAAATTATTAGTAATCTTTTATTATAATTTTGTTGTCAAATCAAAAAAATATTCACGTTTCAATGTTGTTGTTTTTTCGTTTTTCTTCTTGTACTAGAAAACTGATGATGATGGCTAAGCCATCGAAAGCTGCTATTGGAATAAATAATATTGTTGGCAATATATCGATTCATATACTTATTTCATTGTAAATGCCAATGAAAACTCACCACAATACCAATTGGTTCTTTAATTAATGTCAGGTACAATTTTTCGAATTATTGGTAATTTTAATTATTTTGGTGGTCATTTTCTCAAATGTCAATGTAAAAAAAGCACTTTAATTGGAATTGGAAATTGGAATCTCTTGCACTTTATTGTAGGGTATTTCAGAGCTGAGGAGTTAATTAGATACAATTTTATATATTATAATTCGATTATTACATACCGGTTACAGATAAAACAAGAAAATAAGTGCAGTTGTAGCTTTTGTGCAAGTAGATCGGTTAGTAGTTTTCATGTAATTGTGACTGTAACAAAGTTTATATCAGCGTGCATTACGAGAATGGAAAAGTGACATGGCGGTTTGAGAAATAATTCTATGAATGTCATTGTTTAGCGACAATATTTCCAGGCGTATATAAAATAGGTTTTTTACTATTGTTGAATTTATGTTCATGTATTACCTTTAAAAGAAGTAGCTTTGTAGTACAACAAACATTTGTGCTGTTCCAGATATAATTTTTAATGACAAAGGTCGAATCCTTTGTAACTTAACTTTAGTGATTCCCCAAGACAATTTCAATCCTTCTGCAGATTTGTAATCTATCAATTGTTGGGAGCTCTTTCTTACTTACCTGTACAATGTCCTTCATAACAGAATTGAGATTGTATATTTGCCTATTTTGTAGATGCGTAAGAGAACTCTTTGTGGCTGTCGGTATAATTAGACGTCTGCACCACATATGCTTGATTTTGGAAGGTTTTCATGTCTGAGATGTACAGAAAATATAGCGGTCAATAAAATAGAGCCACCATGCCATAATGAAATTAAAACATGTGTGTTGCAAATAACCTTGATTTATAACTAAATAGCACATCTTTTATTTTGTACTCAATACAAAAAGGGATATATAAACCTTTACATGACTTTCGGTCCCCAATAATTTTATTGATAACAAAAAGTATCTCTCTAAGAAGTCAAAAAATAAAACCATCTGATACGCCTTGGAAAATTAGCAAAAAAGACAAAAAATAAACATTTTTGTCTCTTGAATGGGTTAGTAGCTCGTAGGATATACTTTATTTTTTAGTACATTCCGACATCTTCTTCCCAATGAGCTTGCATAATGTCTGTATTCCTCTTCTGAAGTTGAATACCATGCCTTTTGAATTTCTTTCCACAGTTTGTCTACATTAGTTGCTTTAGATCGATTATCCTTCTGTCAACACTTTCTCACAAATTTCTAATTGGATTTAAATCTGGGAACTGTAGCGGTCAATCCACGAACTGTCACTTTTTCCTTCTCAAGAAAGGACTATCTCTGCGGTATGATTTGGGTTGTTGTCTTGCATAAACTTCCAGACGAAAAATATTTACTCACAAGCATAAGGAAGCATAGTTGACATTAACGTTTCTTTGTATATCTCCGCATTCATTATTCCTTTTTTTTACGGAACAACGGACTCATGTCGTACAACGAGAAACATCCCCACGCCATTACACTACCACCTCCATGTTTTACTGTTTTGAAAATGTACTTGCGATTATTTCCCTGGTTTGGAGGGTGTCGCACGTATACCTTTTCATAAGAATAAAAACGATTATATTGGATTCGTCCAACCAGAGTATATTGCACCTCCAAGAATCCTCTTTTTTCTTATGACTCTTTGCAAAAGCAAGTCGTATTGCAATATTCCGTTCTGACACATGTGGTTTTCCTTTTGCAATGCCTCCATTGTCGTGAGCTCGTAAGCTCGCTTCGTCTCCGAACAATTGAAATATATAATTCAACACCATGAACCTGAGTAGTTGTTTGTTTCAAGAAACATGTTGACAGGAATGGAACCTTTCGAAGTTCTAAGCAGATTCGTTGATCCATTCGTAGGGATGTTCTTCGGAATCTTCCTCAATTTCTAGGAATTTGCTTCGTCTGATTACGTGGTTTTGTCTGTATACTGGACTCACTTTCGCAGTTCTTTTGCAATTTTATTCATTGAATCACATTTTTTCTAGAAGTTACAAATTATCTGCCGTTCAGTCTCAGTGGTGTGTTTTGCACGACCCATTTAGAATATTCAATAAAATTCCCAATGTAAGAAAATCACGTTTAAAACGTTTGTGTCATGCAATCACAAACAATTCAAATACAATCGAAATAAGACGGAAATATACTGTTATATTATACATTTTTACAGTGGCTCTATTATTATTACAGATGAAATTCCTACCTTTGAACCTTTACTCTGCCTAGCTGGAAACGTGGTTTACTGACCGCTCTCTTACGCTGATAGCTTAGGTTAAGGCCGAGACATTCGCGCGGGAAAACTAGTATGTCTCATCTTTCTTATCATAGGAGAGGCTTGGAGTGGCTCTATTTTATTGACGGTCACTATAATAGAAATGCAATATTCATTGTCAGAAATTGCAATATTATAATTCTATGTAACTGTGACTAAGGCGATATAGTACTATTGTAGTAGCACCACTAGTTATGTATTACTGTTGATTTGGACATGATTTATTTCCTTTGGTGAAGCTAATTGATTTATTATTTTAATTGTGTAAGGACATTTCTTTTAAAGTTGCGCGACAATACGAGGGCGGGGCGTGTCCTCAAAGTTGCGGCGCTGTCTCCCACTGAAGACGCAGGGCTGTCATAGGCGCGAGGAACGGGGTTATGTCCCAAGGCACGCAGAGAGGTCCTCGATCGAGAGGGGTTGGCGGTCGGCGAGCTGCGCACGGAAGACACTCCGCTCTCTGCTGTGGACCTCTCAAAGTGTCTGTTGCTCCTATATTGCTCGTCCCGAGTTCCCTGAGAGATTGGAGTCTAATCACTCAGGGACTAGTGATTCTTCTCAGGGCAAGCAACTCGCAACGTCTCACTCGTTCGTTACTTAATATAATGTTGCAATGCAATCAAACAAGAGAGTCACGGAATCTAATAGTACTTCAATCTTTAAAATCAATGACTGAATCGTTCATCACACCTTCGAAGATATCTAAGGCAAGACAAAAGCAGGCTGTATCTCAATATCTGTAGAGGGACTGGAATTTTCAAACAAAACATAGTGAAATCTTGAATTTTACGGGTACCTTGAAAACAAACTTAGCAAACTACAATATTCTCAAACGATAATGTCAGGGATAATGTGGTTTTAATTTTAAGGAATATATTTTTATTTCCTTATTAATGTTAAAAATAAAATAAATACTGAAATATAGTATCAATGTTTCTGATTTGAAAAAAGGTCAGAATCGTTGTGTCATTAATAAACATAAAGTTATAAATAATGGAAATACTTTTCAGGTTTATGTAGTATTATAAATTGCGTAGCCGTCAGTGGCGGCTCAAGCCTATACGCACGTTCGCATGTGCACACCCAATTTAATTCGGTGCATTTTCTTTTAAACATCTCTAAACATGAGAGAAATACAAGTCTATTCCGAAACATGATTTAACAATTTTAAAAGACGCGCCGTCCGGAAGCAGTGATTGACAGTCCGCCGCCAGTGCTCTTCGTAAAAGCCAGCCTGCGCTCACTCGTGAGCTGCGAACGAGTAGGGCGCGTCGTAGGCTGTCGCGGGGCTGAAGGGGAAAGAGGAAACAACAGTGGCTTTATGGGCGGAAGGAGTATTGGGTTGAGTGTGCGATCGTCACTGCGTATGCGCAGTGGCGATGTCAGCGAATGTCTTGACATGTCTCGAAGACATAACACTCAGCTAGCACAAGTTGTAGGGGAAGCCCGTTTGACATTGAACGAAAGAAGTGTGACAGATCTCTTCACTGAAAAGAGCTCTAATCCCTTCTAATAATACGAGAAATGTGCCATCAACACCCCTAGATTACAACGAAATACTTTTATAATCGTTACGGTGGCGTATAATGCAGCATTTTCACCACCGGATGAAACGAGGAGTTCAGAAATTCTAGAGTACCCAGAAGAGCAAAAACACCAAACCACGTAACAGGAAGGCACCAGTGTGTGTTCTCAAATAATTGCAATTTCTAAAAAAATAAAATTTAATAATTGTTTTATCTTCACACTGACACCAAACTTGCACGTTTATGGCAACACATGTTACGAATTTACAGAACTATTAAAAAAATGTAATAGAGATTCCATATAGGTCTCATATTGTAGATTACGGTATAGAAAAAACAACTTGTATTCCTTTTAAGGATACAAAGAACTGGTTTTAAGCTCTAGGATGCATCTTTTCCGAGTTATGCATGATGGTAAAGTGTAATGCGTCGTTTTGCGATTAACATGTGCACCTAATAATTCAAATATGCCATAACCTCCAAAGGTCTACGTTTAAAGTCTTAAATCTGCTTGATACACCGGTTGGGGTAATTCCCTATCCGACATCAGTACATTTACAATGTTTTATGCCTGTAGTTTCTCATAGAAGAGAATAATTTGTCATCTATATATTATTCATGTATACAGAGAGAATTTCCTACAAACGCTATTTTTAAAAAGCCGAATTAAGGATTTTGCTAGTGTCCCATCAAAAACATTATTACATATGGTCCGAGATATCCAAAAAGTAAAAATGTGTATAATATTCTATAACCAGAATTTCAAAGTATCATTTTCAAAGGAGAAAAATAAGAGGTGGAGGTGGGTGACGACGGAACAGGAAAGGGCAGGTGGTTTATGAATTGAGGCGTGGATGGAGGTGCAGAGACCAAGAAAGGAATGGAAACAGGGCGAATGAATGAAAAACTGAGGTAGAGACTGCGAATGGAATGTGGATTTTCGATTGATGTGGTTGGCAGCAAGACAATCAAATGACGGTGAGCAAATGACGGTAAGTGAGTCGGAGCAGTGTCGCGGACCGAGACGGTCACAACAACGGAGTGCTATGCCACCGCGTACGTCTCGGTCCACACGCCAGTGGAGACAACCATCGCCGGAGCCCACGCATCGCTCAACATCATCCGGGCAGCGGACGACCAGCAGCAGGCAGACGACGCTCGACGGCTTCGCATCACCCTCCAGGGCTACCATGACGGAGCCGCCGGGTTCGTCACAACAGGCACAGCTGATCGCCGATACAATATCGGCCCTCTTACGCACAGCGCAAAGTCAACAACCACGTGAGGAGACAAAATTCGACCTCCCTCGCGCTTGGGACTGGGTAGCGGCCCAGGCAGACAACCCCGCTATCCCCAAGCGCGACCAGGTCGAGGCCCGTCTCCTCACAATTATGCGTCCGCTATATGACGAGATGTCAGATAGCGACCAATGTTTTGTGCGTGAGAGGGTCCGCCTGCTCGTCATTGCTATCCGGCATGGTTGGCGCGTGGCGGCGGCGAACGCGGCCGAGAGTGATACATTCGGAATCACGGTACATCATCCCCCGCCGCCGCCCCGCGCCCTACCGACCCGTCCTGCCCGGCCACCGCGGGGACGGCCCTTTCAAAGGGGCCGCAACCGCGCGCCAGCGGCGGCCGCGGCCCCGACGCAACCGTAAGGGCATATATCACGCCTTTACTACCAGGATGGCGACAACAATGACGGATACTGCGCCGGCGCCCTCAGCCGCCCTTCCCGCCGCTTCGCCTACTGACGCACTCATCGATTATCAGGAAATTCTGGACATTTTTGACCAGTTCCAGCCTCCGCCAGCTCTACTTCAGGACGATGTGCCTATAGACTGGGCCTTCTGGCGGCCAATAATAGAGGCAATGAGTGCAGCGGATTCCAGTACCTCTACACAGGACACCCTTCCGGAAAGCGACGACGGCTCCATGTTCCGGCTCCGCATGTTTACCGGCGCGCCCCGCTACTGAGCGTACCGCCGATACACTTCAGTCCCCGTAACACGCCCGCAGTCACGCATCCAATTTTCACGGAAGGAATCCGCCACCTACCACCGAAATCGGCACCCATCGCGGTGCGACCCACTAGTGCAAAAATGAAGAAAACAGTTTTAAATATGGTGCAGGCGGGCATACTTGCACCCGCACATGGCAGTGAAGTGATTAACTCCTTTTCACTCGTGTTGGTGCCAAAGCCCGGGGGAAAACACCGCGTAATTTACAATATGGCGGAATGGACCCCGTTTTATCACCCCCCACCCGTTCGTCTACCTTCACCAACTCAAGTGCTCGCGGCAGTGCGACAATTCTCCTGGGCGGTTAAAATAGACTTGCAAGACGGGTTTTATCACCTACAGCTCAACCCGCAATGCCGCAAGTTTTTCGGCGTAGCCATAAGAGAACATAGATGGACATTCACATGTTTGCCCATGGGGTGGTCCTTAGCGCCACTCCTCATGCAGACGGCGATGCGAGCCGCCGTCAAAGCCCTCTGCACGTCAATTTTCATATATTACGACGACGTACTGCTCTGCAGTAATGACCCTCAAGTGCTGCGACGGTACTGCCACAACATCATGAACGCGGGTTTCCAGGTGAATTACAAAAAGAGTGTGCTGACTCCGACATCCGAACTCACATATCTCGGTGTAGTTCTCAACCTAAGGAATAAAACAATTACGGCACAGAAAGGATACGTGGACCAAGTGAGAAATGTTCCAGAGCAATGGCTACAAAGTTTCCGCTTCCGCCTCTCCTTGGCGGGAATGGTGGGTTGGCTGACGGTCGCGGCCACAGCCACCTTTCCACTGGCACGTCTCATCATTACCAACCCGGGCCTCGCTGATCCCTGGATACGACGGATCCTCCCACGCGCAACGCATCCACCGCGGGATTTCACGCCGGAAATCATCTTTTACAGCGACGCCAGTGCGTCAGGATGTGCATTTTGTGCCAGTGACAATTCCATTATATGGACATGGACCTCGGCGGTCGCGATGAACATTTTTGAAGCTGAGATGGAATCCGCCTTGTTTTGCTTATTTTATAATTTTGTTTTCTTGCCTAATGTTAGTGTTTTGTTATGCTGTGACAACTCGGCCGTTGTAGCGAACCTACGACGCCGAGTTGTACACTCCAATAACCCCTTGCTTTTATATTTAGCTCACTGTGTATTCTTGCATGTAAAATTTAATTGTATATGGATAAACACAAATGAAAATAAAGCTGACCTCTGGTCCGGTGCTGGTCCTGGGTAGTCGAGGTCGCCAAGAGTGAAGGTCCGTAGCTGATCCGTGCTCGAAAGGCCGCTTGTACGAATCCATCCCGGGACATGGATGTTTGTGTGTATCCGTATGTGAGTATAGAGTTCCGCTACTGTTACCCCAAAGTTACAAAACGAATGTTAATTGCAGTGGTCGCTGTATCATCTTAGTATTTCAAAAGCTACCTAAAGACGTAAAAAAATCAAATGAGTGTTCTGGAAGAGATTATCTACGCGCATTTGCATTACTGAACTATTGCACAAATGCCTTCGATCTTCGATTGGAGATAAATAAATCTTTCTTTGTATTTGAAATACAAATGAGAATATTAAGTAGCATATGGTGCAGAATATGTCTTCCTTGTGATAAATCTTCAGCAAGCTCGTCCTCCACAAATTCTCGAATGCGCAACGTCGATACTGCACCCCGAGATAAGCAAGCGCAGTAGCTCGCACGCTCCGCTCCACAATGGTGAATGAGACGCAGAGAAGACGACTGGGTGCAAAAAGCGGGCGAGGATGCGAGCGGTGCTGAAAGGCGCTGCTTGATTGATTAATCCTGTGATCACGAGATAAAAGTTCTTAAGTCCCTAACTAAATCTATCTTCTCTCTTAATACCGTAAATATATTTCTCCCGGGAGATGGCGGTGCTTTCCCACCAAGAAAACGTGTGATGCGGTGGCGAACTACACGTCGCTTCGCGTTCAGGGGTTTCTTCCTCTACATAATTCCCCTAGCGCGGCATCGCTCTAGCCGAAAAAAAAAAACTATATCTTGTTCCATACGGTGATGTTTTTTGTAAAAGTCTTTTATAAAACGTTTCATAAACAGGAAATCTTATACAATCTAATTTCCAATGGTAAAATTAGAAAAACATTCGGAATTTAAAAAAAAAAACTATATGAAATAGAACCTATCCTATGTTGAACAAAGAAAATTACGCAACAACTAATCAGAGTTCATCAATGTCGACGAGAGCAACCCATCTTGTGCCAGATTCGCGAAGCACAAACATAAACTGCGCGATAATATTTGCGTCCGGACATAGGTTAGGATAGTTTCCCCGAAAGAGTATGGACTATGTAGCGAAATGACGAAAGTGCTTGGCTGATGGTCGAGGGACGCCACTTCCAGATGAGTATCAGTACACTTTTTTATTCTCACCCACCCTTTGTATTACAATCATAATGCAAGACGAGAGGCCGAAACATTTAGTTAACAGTAATGTTAGAGCTCTCACAAATGGCGGGCTGAACAAATTTTCGAAAAATTTGGCTGTGTGCAACACACTTCATGAAACGTCACATAAAACGTTTTATGAATAACATTTATTGAAAATCGTATATAAAAAATATGACCGTGTGCAACACGTACAAGCTCACAACAAACCCTCCCAACATGTGTGGTTGTGTGATGCATCTACGAGTAAATGTGTGGGTTTAAGATGAAATTAGGGACAAAGAAGAGAATGGAAAGATCGCATGTGATCCGCATCCTGTTAGCTAAAGTACTCCGGTATTCATTCTCATTCTGCTATTGATCGAAGGAACTGTGGAAAACTATCGATCAGAGCAGCCAGCCGCTAGAATTCTCCTCCAGATACTAGCTTAAGCCCAAGCTGTGTAGGTAGTGCCAAAATCCGCCACCGTTGTGAATCGAAGCCTAGATTGGCGCTACAGAGGATACGGCGATACTGCTTCTGAGCCACGGGGTGCAACGGGCGCTGGCGGGTAGAAGGACGGGAGGGCGGAGGAGACGGCGCTCAAGATCTCTCAGGCGCGCTCGTCGCGGGGCTCGTAAAGCACCAGCCAGAGCTCGCTGTTCTTTCTTTGTTTCCCCCCGGGCCCCGAGGCCGCGGCCTTTCGCGCCTCGCTCGCCGGCGACTCCGCTTCTTCACGCGCCATGCAGAAGGCTAATGGCTTTGACGACGCTACTCAAGTTTCGCCTTTGTGAGCAGCTCGCCCACTGGCGCTTGCACCACTGTCTTCCTGTGAACAGCTGAAACCTTATGAAAGTTTGTCTTATGAAATTTTTGGCTGCAGATAAAAGACAAGCGTTAAAATGGCAGGTTATTCGTTTTCTGAATTATTTTGGAGGATTTTTCATTTTCTTTCCGAAAATGCTAGTTTGTTTTGTACGCAGCTTTGCCAAGTGTCACTTGCACTTCTGTCTTCCTGTGTATAACTGACACATTATACAAGTTAATCATGAACTTTTTTGCTCCAGAAAAAATATAAGCTTTAAATTTTTGTTAATAGATTTCTAAATAATTTTAGACGATTTTTCATTTCTTCTGAATGGTTTTCAATTTATTTTATTATTCCTTCTTTCCCTTTCACTACGTAAATTCCTTTGGGGTTGTCTCGAGAAGCCGTTGTCATTGTATGCTTGAGACATCGGAGTGTCGCCAAGCAGTAAATCGTGTTTGAGGTAATGAATTCTCTCTCAGACGAGGCAATTCAGTCACCTTGATAATCTACGCAATGCCCTATTAACTTGCCCTTAATAATGTTTGGTAAGCACGAAATCCTCCTTATTCATCCTCCTTTAATGAAGTGATAGGATGATGATGTAGTGTGAAGGGAGAATCACAAATACATCCATGCTAGAGGCGGGATTCGAACCCGCGATCCTTCGATTCTAGATCTCATTCATCCACAATCAACTATGCGATTATATTATTTTCCATTTTCCTCCAAATATAAAATACTAAATTTAATTAGTTTGACAGTTGGGATGAAAGGGATAATTGAGTGGGTAGCAAAGTTTGAAGATCCTTTTGACTGCGGCGGTGATGCAATTAACTAAAATGCTGCAAACTGGTTTGCATTTCTAAAGACACAATTGTTAATTACACAAATGAAGATCACCCACTATTGGAGAAAGGTGGCTCAATCATACATACATTTATTAGGACTGCAATTGGGTATGACCCGGTGGCAGTTAAGTGACAATAATTGCAAAAATTACACTTACATTAATAATAATAATGATAATAATAATAATAATAATAATAATAATAATAAATACATAATAATAATAATAATAATTAATATAATGAATAATAATAATAAGTCTCCAAAGCCCCAGCCCTACGTCCGAGCAATGAGAATTTGCCACGTGGGAGACGGGCAACGTCAGAAAATTTGGACGGGGCCAAACAGGGCGATGGCACACCCATAGAGATATGGAGACAGGAATATGCCGTCGAAGGCCTCGGGGAAAAGCAGCGCTGCCTGGGGAGCCCGGCCGGCACCTCGGAGCCACCGCTGGAGGGACAGCATGCGAGCCGCGTGGTGAATCCAGGCAGCTGAACAGGCGGGCCCTGAATCGGCATAAACCCGAATATTACTACAGCCGAACATACAGCACCATCCATCTCCACTTATAGCTGCCACCCTGCCCAAGTGCTTCCAAGAGAAGCAATCTATTGCTTCCAGAGACCCACTGCCGCAGGCAGGCAACGCAAAGGATGAAGTGGACTATAGAAATAAATTACTTCATCATCGCGTGAATACGACACATTACCAAAATCGGAGACTGACACTACGGCCTAGGCGACAAAAGTTACATCAAAGATTTCTTCACCGTTTTCCCTGATTTCTGAAGTTAGCTGAGCAAAGAATAGCGGACCAGCGTCGAGCAATTGTTCAGAAAAATCTCCTCTCTGCACCATTTTGGAAGCAATCAAGGAAAGAGTGAGAAACATGCTAAACTCCTCAGAACCTAGTAATCTGAGGGCAGTGGAGATTATCAGCGTGCAAACTCAGGATGACAATGGGACAAGCAGGTCAGAAAGGTATGGATGAAAGGAAGTAGAGAAGAGTGAAAAAGTCGCAATGAATGTTGCCAGTCGCACTTGCGGAAGTTGAAGGAACTGACCACTGAACCGCTATTCTCATTCCCAGACAAAATTGCCTCGAAGAAATTAGCCAAGCAGCACATCAGCGTCTTGAATGAGATAAGACTGCCACAACATCTTACAACAAGACCATCCTTTCGAAGAAGTACACACAGCCAATTTTATTGTGCTGCGGTTGTGGCTTCAAGATGTAACGGTTCCAAGCTTTTCAGCCGCGTAGGCAACTTCCCACAATTGATCGAAGGTGAAAAAGAATGCCACCTTGGGAAAACGGCTGGTGAATCGCTATAGAAAGCACTAGGGAGAGATATTGGGAGACTACGCAAATTTAAAAAGGAAATACCTCAGAAAACTGAGAAGAAAGGAATCCTCATCAATACAAAAATTCATACGAAGCACGAGCCCCTTGAATTCCAACATAACAGAACATCTTTGACACCCTACGACAAAAGCGTTTGCGTTAACAAAACGCCTTCGACGCTACAGGAATTGCACTACGAGGAAGCAACAGAATTCGTCTTTTTTAACAGAAACCAGAAAGCATCCACACGGAAATATGTCAAAGCGCAAAAGGGGCCTTGTGAAATGATATGGAAGAGTCCAAGCTTTCCTCGAAAGGCAACAATAGAGACTTTTGAAGCCTATCTGGTCATCCGTTCTTTCCCCCTGGTCGCCACAACCCAGATATGACGTGGATTGAAATGGAATATGGAGACACCAGATTATTGCGCTGAATGTGTGAACCAAATCACACGTGGGAAATTGTCCAATGCGAGGCTTTGAGAGCAAAGCCACATAACTGGACAGGCCCTACTCCAGCGCAGTGATGGCCCTCCGAATTATTGGCTCAAAAAAAATTGTGCGCGGCAACCTCGATCCCCCATTATAACCCTTAAGCTGTACATGAATATAATTCAATATTTTTTACTTCACAATCCAGAATCTACCTCACTTCCTCACTGAAGTAGAACCATTTTTTGTTACCAAAGGAGGTGACACTAGACCCGCTCGAAGTACAGGCTATACACTGCCCTTCAGAACTTTTCACAGTAAACTCATAACATCTTGTGTTTCGCAAATGAGGGATGACACACTTCCATTGAGGAACAGAACATCTGTAGCAAATGAACTAGAAAAGGAGGTATGACCCTGGAGCTCTCCAGGATGGGCAAGAAGGGCAACTGCATTATAGAGCTCTGTAATTATGAGGGCAAGTGCTTTGAAAAACAAAGAAACTTGTAGCGCTTGCTACATATGAGATTACGGCCTAAAGGCATCACCACCCTGGGTGCCTCTTCATTCTTGCTCCTTTCAATGTTTTGGATTATTCAAACACAGGTCACCCGTTGTATCCAAAATTCACTGAAAAAAACTGCCGACTGCAGTTGCGACTGGAATGACCAAAACTTGTATCTCTGCTAATGGAAAACAATTACGTCCGCGAGCAGAACTAGCGAAGGGCGACAACCGCCCGGGGATTTCAGGGTGACTCTTTAAGCCCAGTTATATGTTCTGTTTAGTGGCGCTGTGTCCCTCGCTACCTCTATTCAATACTCATCTTAATTATGCCCTCTAAAAGCGGAGACCTACGGCTCGTCTTACGCGTTCCCGTCTGACATGTCCTTTACATGGATGACCCTGAAGCTCTTAATGCACGACATCGTGCAGAGTCATTTGCGCAACTAATACGCGCGAACGCGAGAAGTTTCACTGACGGAGATCATTAGCATGAAATCGGCCTTTGGATATGAGTGACAGGAGAGGAAGTATTCATCTCTCCGCGGTCATATGCAGTTATAAATTTGGAAACTGAATTAAGGAACCAATAGATTACACTTCATTCGGTGAACCCCATGAAAACTTACAAATACTTGGCGTTTCCAACAGTCACTCCGATCAACAGACGCTCTATCTAAAAATATACAGTAACAATGATAGTGTGTTAGCGATCATCGGGCTCGTTAAAAATCAACTCTCTGCCTAGGAAACCTTGTGCAGGCCGACGAAGGTTCACGGGCTTCCCGAGTCGCCGCCATTATTCCCAGCTGACACCACTCCTTAATTTTTGTGCGCATGTGCAGTCTGAAGATACTCCCGGTTATGTGAAAGCAAAGAGTATGGAGAGAAAAGCGTCGACCTCGCAACCTCCAGAGAACAATTCGACCGGCTATGACTCAACACACGAAAACATCATCCATTCAGTACTGAGGCGTTTTACCCTCTTCCAGGTCGCAAGGAGGCGAGAGTATTGTAGATCTCAATAATATACACAGCCGCTCAAATTGCTTCACTTATATAGATACTGTCTTCGCGAACATTGTAGGGAGAGTTCATGCAAGCAGTTGAGAATGCAGTTGATGAAACTGATAGTCCTCTGAACTAAAAGCTGATCCGCCTGTTCAACCAATCATATGAAACGGAGAGAAGATAACCTTACTGGAAGCAATACGGCACTGGGCATGGAAGGTACCTCACGAGCTGAGTAAAACCAGAAGTAGCGACATCTCTGCGTCGCACGCATGGCTCCAGGACACGGGGATCTCTTTTCGGGAGGAACAGAAGCCTTCATGATGAGATCAGACCCAAGTGTACCACTTGATACTACCAGAAAACACATTCTGAGAGATTCTAACCATTCATGTCCGACTCGTGTAGAAGATGTGAGCTGCAGCGAACGACTATCCAACACGTTGACTAAGTGGATGTTAGAGTCCACGCACAGGTGGAATGCACAAAAAGAGGCATGATGAAGTGGTGAAGCAGGTACACAACCAATTATTTGGCGTTGAGAACAGGGCTTACTCGCCACTTCCGTGCGTATTATAAATAGTGGCCTCAGAGTGTCTTTGAAAATAGTGAGCACAACACATCTATGAGATGCGTTCCATTATCACTGACAGACATGTTCGGCGGCAATAGACCCGATGTAACGTACTTGATAGAAACAACAGCAGGTTTTCCTTATCGATATATCAATACCCAACCTACCCACAACAATATCGGGAAAATTATAGAGAAGATTCCAGAAGTAATATCCGATCTCGCCATGAGTCGGCAGTCTCAGTGGAACTTCAGTACAAGTGAACAATGTGGCCTATAATAATATCAGCTACAGGAGTGGATACCAAAAAATGACACTTCCGGGCACTGGAGTGTCTTCACTTGGATGCCAGGAATGTATATAATAGCCAAAAGACAGTAATTTTGAATACATGCCCGTAATTGTTCAGAAGCCATCTGAAGCCTTCAGTAAAGCAACCACAACACCTGGGTCATCATACTGTGTGGTGGTTGACATACCGACCAGTAGATTACTGTGAATAATGTAAGAAATAATAAATAATAATAATAATAATAATAATAATAATAATAATAATAATAATAGGAGTAACAGTAACAAGAACGAAAGCAGCATTGAAAAGTGCATTGATCGCCGTCACCGCACTTCACTTCACTTCGCTTCACTACACTACACTCACTTTTTTGCTTTGAATTAACACTGACCAGCCTTTACAGGCACTTCACCGCACTACACAGCACTTACTCATTTAAATATGTTACCTGTCATCGTTGTTCTAAACTTGTTTCTAAAACTTCGGACACTGAGAGGAAAAGCTTTGAAAACTGCTGCAGGTAAACTGTTCCGATCTCTGATTGTTCTGTTTGGAAATTTACTGATACAAATGATTACTGTGTTCCTCAAGGTCTCTGTAACAGAAATAAAAAGTAGGTTTATCTAAGAAACGGAACCGAAACATGTACCATGTTCCAACTAGTTAACAAAAACTAATTTATATTATACCGTTGTTTACAATCATTATTTTTGCTCTTAAAATGTTCAATATAGTTGCGTCAATGTTGCAATGTAGTACCTTTATGATCCACCCATAATGATTGTACGCGACTTAGTAGTCCTTCGACTGAAATTTCACCCTAATATGTTGCGTGTAATGTTGTTAATTACTACGGGAGTTTGCAGCAAACATGCATATCACGCTAACTGAAGTTCTGACGCGACGGAGCGCCGTGCCCTGCCCCCCCCCTCCGCGCGAGAAGACCTCGCCGTTCCGCTCCAAAGGCATTGTGCTCAAATGAGGAGCAAATGGCAGGTAGACGACGGAAAAGCGAGTTGCGCCGCGGTCGCTTCAAGTTAACGTGAGCCCCCCACCCCTCCATGCCGCTCGGCGTAAGTGAGTTGGCGCGTGCCCGTCGCTCCTCGCTCTCTCCTCTTTGACTGCCTGTCCCTCTTCGTCAATTCAGCAGCTTTCTGCTTCTTTCCAACGCGACCTCTTCTTCTGTCACATGGTCCTCGTCTGTCAGCTCTGCCCTACCCTTAATACTATTAGCGGGTTCGCCACACATTACGCAATCATGTTTTGTTTCTGCAGCGTACGGTACGTTACTTTCTCTCTCTCTCTGTCTCTCTCTCCGTCTCTCGGTGTCTCTCTCTCTCCCTTTCCCCATCTCTCCTTGTCTCCATCCCTCCCTGTCTCCCCTCGCTTTTACTTACCGCTTCCTCTATTTGCAACTCCTGGTCTCTATTCCCTCCTACCCTCCCCGCTCTACTCTGGCGTATACCGGTTGGTCTTTCGTCTACTTCCGGACCCATGTCTACAGACGTATTTCCTTGATGCTGACACATATTTGTTTCTTTTTACTCCCTTCAGGCGAATGTTCCATTTTCCTCCTGCCCTTCTTCTTGTCACAGAAGTCCCCGCTCGCGCCTCTTCTCCTCTTCTCCCTGCGCTTCGAATGCGCCGCCCCGCGCTGCCTCAAAGGTTTGCTTATTATTACGTAACGAAGGAGTGAGCAAAACTGACAATGAGTTGAGCCGCAAGCTCGTTACCGCCTAGATTGATGAGCAACTTGCGGCTGTATCAATAAACGAAGAGCTTTGGAGGTATTTGATATTGCAATTTGTTCCTGCTACAGCATCGCATCCTTTGAGTTACAACGTACTATCTTGAGTACTCAATATAATTTCGTGCTCCGCGTATTAAAAGTGCTGTTAGAGAACCTAGTTCCGTTTCAAATGGGTATGGGAACGGAAAATAACTTTTAAATGTCCCCTCTGGTGAAATTTACGCATAAAAATATAAAATCCTCTACGCGTGCAGATGACTAAATGATATAATTTTAATAAGTATATTATAGGATGTTAGTAATTCATGATATTCAGGTAATAAACACCATCTATCTTTTGCCACACATGTTGTAATAATGATCGCGTCATGCACCATTATTTGTCCATTAATGATCAAAGACAGATGCATTAAATATGTTTAAAGGGATTTATTCCCTTTGAGTGAGTGAAACGCATAGGATGCATGAAACGCAATGAAGGGATGAATGAACATAACCATGAAATGAACATCACAAGAAATAATAAATACTCTTATTGTATTAATTTGCCTACAATCAAACTATTGTGGAAATGAGTTTTGCCATTTCCATTTGTTATATATCAAGTAGGGCTTGAAAGAATATTTACAATCATTTCTCCAAAATCACTAATAACACTGGCCTGCGATGGTTTCATTGCCGACCTCTTGTATTGCTTCTTAGAATTACTTTCGCATTCTGAATCAGGATCTGACGTTATTTTTCCCACATCACATCTCATTTTTTTCTAAAATCACATATTATGTTTTATCACATTAATTCACTAATATGTGGTTGCTGGAGGAGTCGCTTTAATTTAGATTTCCAGATTAATTTATTTAATCAAAGTCCTGTAGCCATCTGACAACACAATACAATACGCTCAAGTTTAGAGCCGGTTACACGGTACAAAGCAACAAGTTTTGCTGAGTGGCGACATTTTATTATGGATTGTCCGCTAGTCTGAGTTGTCTTTCGCTTGCTTGTGAAAATAAAATTTTGTCTTCTTTGTCGTTCTATAGTGAGTGACATACGGTGTTTAAGAGATTATATTAATGAAATTATATTAACATGCCATGTCATGGCTGCAAGAAAAGTCCCGATATAATCTGTACAGAGAAGGAGGAAGAATACCTCGAACGGGGTAGGGGGTGCACTAGCGGACTGAAAGGCCCTTCTCTACACGAGTACAAAGTATTGTATACACCGCACCGGGCCGTGAGGTGCCCGGGGGGGGGGAGAGAGATGGCGCTGGTTAAGAAGGGAGGCAGACGATGACAAAATTTCGAGAATTTCATTGCACATACTATTTATTAATATTAGATTTCTAGTCTACGTGGATGGGATGATATGACATTTTTTGAAATGTGAATTTACAGAAATGAAAGTAAATGAATGAACAAAAATGGATGTTCGTTGTTACGTACTTATCACCGTGAAGGTGACGTAGTGAACGTTTGTCGCACTACACGTCTATGGGCACACGGCGTTGCCGAATACCTAATGCTGGATGGCTGCGGCGTGCGTGAACCTCAGAGCTGCTCCTCTCCCGGGCGAAGCGGGAATGCGGGCGTGCGCGTAGTGCAAAACATGAACGTTGCTTGTGAACGCGGAGACTGCTCAGCGAAAAGGCCCTAGGCCGGCGGTGTGGCCTGTGCCTCTCGTGGTGGTTCTCGTCCGTCTGACCTGGCACAAGTGAACGTACCGTTTCAAGGGAGAGGTCTGCAACCCATCAGGAAAGCGGGGGGAGGGGGGCGCCGTTCGGGGGAGGGGCCGGCGGCGCGGGTGCGGCGTGGGTGCGGCGGGCGCACCCTGCGTGAGCGGCCGCCTCCGGAGGGAGGGAGCGACCACCCGCCTTTGCGCGAGGGCTTTATGTAGTGGACGGAACACAATCCGTTATGAGGTGGAAGTTTCGTGCCGATACGATAGCAACGCAAAATAACCGAGTTCGTGAGAAAGACCTAGTACGTCTACTTCAGCATTAAACTGGGAGACCACGACAAGCCCTGGGCACCACATAGCGCTTGTAGAACATGTATATAGAGTAGCTACGACAGCAAATGAACGGAGAGAGAACAGCTTTGACATTCGGAATGTCAATGTTGTGGCGACAACCTACAGAACACAGTACTTATTGTCCCTTCTTTTCTGTGAAAGTGTAGGGGTTTAACAACAGAAACAAAATCATTAGTGTGCCTCCAAGCAATATTCTATCAGCAATTTTACCCGTTCCTTGTGGTCCTGATGTCCGGAAAATTTAGAACACAATCCCTATTCTGGATCTGAATGTAGCCAATTTCTCGTTTGAAGATGATGAAAAGGAACCGAAAATGTTCACGCCAAGTGTATTAAATGCGTTTGTTCGAAATCGTAGACTTACAAAGGAATCTGCCGAGATACTCGGGTCTACTCTTCGTGAAAGCAACATGTTGGCACCAGGGACGACGTACAACGGATCATATATCACGAAGAAGAAATTACTCCTTTTTTATAAAGAGGTAACTTTGGTTTTCTGCAACAACATCCCAGATGTTATCTGAAACTTGTATGACCACATTATGACCCTACTAAAGTGAGACTTTTTGTAGATGTCTCCAAGCGTAATTTGAAGTATGTCCTGCTTCATAATGAAAACAAACTTTCAACCAGTCCCATTGCTCATTCTGTTATTACGCTAGAAACATATGGAAGCCTTAAGATTATGTTGTGTAAACTGAAGTATCAGAAACTCAAGTGGAAAGTCTGTGGTAATTGTAGTGGTTGGTATTCTGTTAGGAGGGTGTCTGACTGGGGCAGAAGAGCAAGGTTACACCACTGGACCCAAAAAGAATGACCACGTAGACAGTGAATTGTATGCTCGAAAAACATAAACCAAAAAAACCCTAATTGACAAGTCCGACACACTGTTTCCCCCGCTTCATATCAAGCTTGGGTTTATGAAACAATTCGATAACCCTCTAAACAATGAAGGTGAATGCTTTCAGTACCTGACATCAGAGGGTATCTTCACAGGTCTAGATATCAGAAAATTTCTTTCTGAAGCTAATTGATTTAATATGATGAAGATGTTATGTGCGCTGCAGAACTATCTGCATGAAAATCATTCCGGAATGCGATCAACTTTCTTGGCAGCAAAAATAATTCAGACAATTAAAAGGTAGATAGAATGCTTGTTTATTTCCAATTATAGACTGCAAAATGAGCTTCAAAGTGCGCATGTTACATTCACAACTGGACTATTTCCCTGAGAATCTAGTAATGCTGTGCGAAGAGCAAAGAAAAAGATTCCAGGATCTAAATTGAGACTTTTTATAGATGTCTCCATTTCCCTTAATATATGCGTTCTAATAATAGAACGCATATATGAAGGGAAATGGGTCTGAGACATGCTTCGAGGTTACCGGTAGTTATTAAACAGAGAAAATCAATTACATCTCACACGCGAAAAGCAAGGCAAAGAAGTTTCTTAAATTAAGTTAAGACGTTATGATATTTAACCCGAGGTCTTACAATTCTCAAAACATTAGGAGGCATTTGGTCCATTTAGATGTTTTTCTTCAAATCTGTATAAGCATTGTATTAAATATTTCTTTGTTATGTTCATACGTATGTAATATAGTAATTTAAATGTGTAAAAATAATAAGTAATTATAATAAATTAATTGTAATTCTGCCTGGGCGTGTGTCTCAAATTTCTCGACTTTTCATTGCATTTTGATTTTTTGCGATTTTACAAAAAAACTGATGTGATAGAGAAAGAAATACATTAGTTCCGGACTCAGCATGTCAGAAATATAAAACACCACTTTTTAAACATTATGCAATGATCATAAAGTTCAAACTAGCATAAGCAAAATACATGTGTAAATTCTCAAAGATTAATTGTTACGACGAGTGAACACAATTCAACTCATGAAAGTTCTTCTAAAGCTAAGATTTTCTTTATGGAACTCAATTGCTTGTTTCGAGTACATACAATTTTTTTTTCGCAATGTCCCCAAGATACTTTAAGTTCATTCTTAAATGTTTCATTTTCACAATTGTACAAATCAGAAACAAATGTATTTTCACAATTGTACTTGTAAGAAGAAGCCGAAAACGAAGCGGAGATACGAGCGGGTTATTACATTTGTCGCGAAATTAGATAAAACACTAATATTTTCAAAAAAATTGACCTTGTTTGAATATCTACTTTTTATGAACACCTTCCATTAAGAAAAAAATGTATCTTCACAATTTTCGTTGTAGAAAGACCTCATATTTTTATTTAGATTTTTGCAAAATCACCCATTTCAATGAACGTGAGACCTGCACAATTCTCTTAAGCTTTCTTTGTGCTATCTAAGTTACCAAGTTAATTACATGTTGTGAGGTTTTCAAGAAAAAGTTGTTTAAAGAAAATAAAAATTACCTATGTTTGACACAAACATTTGCAAATAATACTCATGTTTTTGAAAAATTGAACATGACGTTATTCAAAGATCTGTTATTAATGAACACATTTCACAAATAAAAAATATGTTTATAATTGCAGTTGTAGGAAGACGCCCAAATATTTTGAATTTTTTCAATTTTTCAAATATCAGGGTTTTTAACCAATAGGACGCCTCTTGAACGTCCTTCATACAATCCATCAACAAAATTTCATCAAAAATGATGGAACCGTTTTTGAAAAAAAATGTTTAAACAAAAATTAAAAATTGCATATATTTCATTCAAAATAAAGCGATTTTTTTTGAAAAGTTGTACATGACCGTATATTAAAGTATCTTGGTCTGTAAGGAACAGATTTTATGACGGGAAAAATCTATCTTCAATATTTTGTTGTAGGAAATAGGTTGCCGAAAAATAATTTTGAATGTCTTCAATTTTTGAAAAATCAGTTTTCAGCCAACATAACATTTTCTCAAATATCCTTCAGACTATCCAACAACAAAAACCGATGGTGCAATTATATTTTAATTTGAAAATGTCTCAGGGTCTTCATGTAATGTACCTCCCAAAATTAAAATATCGATTTTAAATTCAAGAGGCCGCGACATCAGCCATATCGATCGGGGAACATCAATTTTGGAGAATATCATTGGCTGTACGGTTTAGCCGCTGGTGATTTTCGCGGACTGACGGACATTTTGCGGTCAATCGACTTTTCGGCATCAAACCAAAAACCCATACAACCCACAAAACACGGATTCTACTACGCGGCTACACCACGTACTAAAGGATTTTTTTAAATTTAGCGGTCTGTAAGATTTTTTCTGCCGAAAACTGGCCGTTTTTTCGCGCAGCATTACATAACTTTCTCTTCTTTCTTTGTGAAGTTCCTTCTTAAACGCGAGAAAGTAAAAAGAAGAAAGCTATGAACACAATGTATGAATGTAAGTGCAAGTACGCGCAAGGGGACAAAACGCATTACATTAAATACGTTTTGGTTCCAAATCGTAGGACGATAAAGTGAGAGAGGTCAATTAAAGTGAGACCTTCGTCATTCCCCAAAAGTTACTTTATTCTATCCGAAGAAAAAAATGGAGCCGTTTTTGAAAAAAAAAACATCTTTTATAAATTATCTTTATTTATAGCAAAACTGATATGAAAGGTACATGTTTTCCTTGTAATCGTAGTTCTTGTACAACAACCCATATTTATCAACACTTCGACAATGTGAGGTTATTTTTTTTGCAATAAAATTCAAAAACAATATCAAAACATACAATATCCAAATATTGGTTGTATCAGTTTCGGCAAGAGTGGAGGGGTGCGGAGATGAGAATGATTCTATCGAATTCATTCCTTTTTATGTCTAACAGATGATTGTGATTAATAAATACGCGAAAAACTACGGTGAATTTGGCAAAATTGCATATATAAACGTTGCAAATCCCATGTAAATTCTAAAAGAGATTGCAATCTTCTGAACGCATAAAAAAGAAACCACCAATCTCATCTCGTAGCTGGAAACTCGAAAATTACTTTTTACAGCGTTGATGTCAACAAACACTCTAGTCCGCTAGATCAGACTAAAAAATATCCAAGCCTTTATTTCCGCAAGATTCAGAATTCTCCATAGGTCAAATACCAATTATTCGATCGGTGTTTACTGCAAAACGGTGAAAGAAAATGGCAACTCGTTGATCATCGTTCGGTAACGTCAAAACTAGTCATAAATCATCAAACTCTGACGAAGTTAGATTAATTTACTCGCTTTTTTGGTAAAAATATTATATTTCATGACTGAATTGTCTTTACCTACATTTACCCGCATATGAAAACTTGTAACAAACACCAATTGATGAAATTATGTCCAGAAACCAAAAATTTATTATCAGTACTGCACAAATGAAAACCCATTAATCATGCTTTGAATCTCCCCGAGAAAATCTCTGTATGAACATCAAACTTCACGAGAGCCTGACAGCCAATACCACATTTTTAACTGGAACATATCTGGTCACTTGAACCTAACGTTTCCCATTAAAACAAGAACAAGAATATGTGAGACATGTGACAAAAAAATTATAAAGTTAAAAAAATTATAAAGGTTGGTAGTAGTCAGATACTAAAGGCTAATCTATATTCTACTCCTGAATGTGTCTTTGAGTCCAAAAACATCCAAGACTCTTCATGCTTAATTATTGCTATGTCATTATCCACTATTTCTAAAGTACAGAATACAATAATTAAATAAAGACAATTTCTACCTTTTATCAAGAAAAGGTTTCTTGTATTAAGTTTGTTCGGCAGCATTATCTCATTCCAGAAATTGTCGAGTCAGTTTTTATTGATTTACGTGCCTACTAGCAAGCCTATTGTCTTGTAATCTAGGGACTTGATTCCAAAACATGAAAAAAACCTTATAGCCTCTAGCCATGTGAGAGTTGTCCATTATCACCTATCTGTTTCAACATGAGATCCAGGCATATTTAATTAGGTCTAGGATCGTGATTTTTGTCCTCGATCAACATAGAAATCGAAATAACAGAGTATACACACACAAACGTAATTTCCATTTCAAAGTAATACATAAAACATCTGTTAATACTATACTAATATTTGCTCTTCTTTATTAAACTACAAAAATACATACATCATCTCTGACACTGATGTAAATGAACTTCTCTTACATCTATTTTGCTCTTGCTTCAAATAAACTCAACCCCCCATCTAAATGTTCACTGTCAATTCTTCACAATTTGCAGTGCATTTACAAAATTCGTAATTACTATTTCCTAAACCACTGTCTTAATAATTCAACATTTCAAGATTAACCTAAATGTAATAAATTCATATACACATTGTTTACATTCGTTTAATTAGTTGATTTTATGGATGAATTCTAGTATCTCACACTGTCTTAACCTTTGGTTAAGTATACAAGAAAGACTGATTTGTGGGTTTTGTAAATTATACTTAAAATTTTTTTGCGTAACCTTGACAGGCCACTTAAAAAAATCGAAGTATAAATCTCTCTAACCTTTACGTAACGATTCACATATAAGGATGCAACCTCCCCTCTCCTAACGGTAACTATACTTTGATTTTTTTGACGTGGAGTTTCAAGGTCATGCATAAAAAAGCGAGAGGGAAGGCAGACCAACAGGGGGCTGCAACGTCACTACAGCTCCCACTTTTAGGGCTCCCTATTGTAGTCTGCCTTCCCTCTCACTTTTTCGTGCGTGACCTTGAGACGCCACGTAAAAAATCTAAGAAAATGAGTCGAAGCTGCAATGATTTTGCTCCCTCCTATCTCTCGCTTCTCCTAGTTCTAAAGTCCCGTCACTGGAACGTATTATATTACCGATCGAATTGTAAGCATCTTACTTGGGTACCGGGAGGTTAACGTGGTAGTATAGAAGATATTTTAGATCGTTGTGTTTGCCCGTGTGTTAATGCTCGCATGGTGAACTGATTTGCATTATGGGAACAAGCAATCATTTAATGTGGTCATATAAATACAAAAAAAGGTAAATCAACGATCGTGGCTCAGAGGTCGGGTGACACGAGGTCGGGTAATAAAGAATGCTTTCAGGCATTGCGCGAAGCTTGTTGGTGATGCAGCGTTGTCATATCTTCGCAGTCGCACGATGGGCTAAAGCGTTCAGATTAGGTAGAGGTGCTGTGAAGGATAACCCCCATAGATAACGACCCCACGTAGAGAACTCTTGCGCTGCTGGCAATGGGAGATTCTGGAACATCCACCTTACTTACCCGATATGAGTTCCTGAAATTATAAGCTCTTCAGCAAAATTCTTCAGCGAACAGAGCCTTGAAAGAATCATTGCGAGGAACCCGTAGAACACCAGGGGAGAAATTATTCATGCTATAGGGCGGTCAATGGGTTTGTATGAACAGAAAGAGAAGGGCAGATGGGGTACGACGCCTCCAAACATTTGGAGAAAGGTCATTAATAACGAAGGGGATTATATGGAAGGTGGGTAAATGCAAGTACCTACGTCAATAAACTCATTTTCGAAAAAAAAAAATTTCTCATTACATTTTATCCAACCCTTGCATATTCGTATCCAACCCTTGTATATTTGCCGCGTTTGTGATGAACAGTTCTTACAAGATCTAGACACTAGTTTATTAAAGGACACCTGTTTTTCCTTCAAAAATGGTAGCGAAAATGGATGAACGTGAGTACGACATAAAGGTGCTGAAGCGAACCTTGGATTACTTCAGGAGTGTAGATGTCACAGCTTGATTCCGTCCTTTATCGCTAACTGTAATATTCCTGTTAGTTTTATTCATAAGACATATGGAGTATATTAGATACAAAAAGAGATTTCATAAAAGGGTTCTTAATTTATGTATAAAGAATATATTCTCGTTGTTACATATACTCAGGAAACAACTGCGCCATATAGAAACGAATTTAGAATTTCTGGTCAGAGAACAGATCCTTGAAAAGATCTATCATACCCAATATTTTCAATTGATGGGGATATGATATCAAAAAGAACATTTGCTAAAGAAAATTTTCAAAGATTGGCGAAATAAGTTGAAATTCACCATGGGGACGGTTGAAGACAGTTATTTGATGTTTTGGACGGATGTCAGAAGGTTTCTTGGAATATGGATTTCCTGGAGATGATGTTCCAAATGTAGCAGTGAATACCTGAGCCTTAGGAGCCAATATCAATTTTCCATTTGATTTAAGGTCAAAAGCCGGCAATATTATCCATTCCATTAAGGAGTTTTAAAATTCTGTGTTTACCTTGGATCCATTTGAAAAAGTAAGATGCCGAAATGCTGTAGTTGATTCATTGAACTTGTATAAAGATAAAACTATGTACCTCAATAAAATGGACAAACAAGTATTGAAATATTGAAATACTAATGAAAAATATAAAAGAGACCATCTGCAAACATTGTTTATCAATTGCGATAAAGGAAGAGGTTTTGCAGCAATAGACCGGGAAGTATATGTACAGAAAGTTGAGCGAATGATAAGAAGTATGTCACGCTTAGGAGAATAAATTACCGTAATAAATAAACCAAATTATAGAAATCGTTAAAAGGTGGAAACAACATATGCATATAGACTACATAACGTTTCATTGGCTATATCCCACTACGGAACATACAGCGAGGGTGTGTGGGTTAATTAAAACATACAAAATAGGATTTCCTATGATACCGGTAGCTTCGTCCATCGTCCTCTGTACAATCTAAGCAATTTCATTAATACAATTTTAAAACCCATGTTAAGAATTCGGATTTTATATGAAAATAATTATCCCTTGAAATTTGTTAGAAAGTGCATTAAGAACAGGAGAATGAGTATTTAAGGTAATAGTGGACGTGTGTAATGAGGGGGACATGAAAAATATTATTCTTCCATTTATTCCCAACATCACTAATAACATGAAAGATGTAAAGGGTGACAAAATTGATGTGGTCATGAGACACGTGATCACGGACAAGAAGAATTTAATTGCTAATGTGAGAGACAAAATACCCCCCCAAAAAAATCTGAAAATGTAGCGTATGCCGTTTCGTGTCATGACTGTCAAAAATGTTTTGTAGGTCAGACTGAATGAAAAGTAGGTATTAAAATTAAGAATCATAAGAATAATATAAGGGAAATTGGGGAAAGGCTCAATACGATATCCAAACATAGATCAGAAAAGTCACAAAATCTGATTTTGATAATCCTCGTATAGTAAACAGGAAGCAACGATACTATGTTCAAGTTCGGCAACGGTGTATATCAAGTTAAATACTACTATTAATTCAGTTTTAGAAAACAATATTTTCACTAAAGTATACGATCATGTTGTGAGTAAGATTAAATAATGATTGTTCACTATACAAATGTTATTGTGGCCCTCCTGTTGCCGATCTCATGGATTAACAAACCCTCTTTTTTATCGTATGATCTCTGCCTAAATTTTAAATTGATTATAGTTAATGTTTACTTCTCTCCTTCTTGGCAAGCTAGTTATTCTATTTTTGTCTGGACTTGGTTTCCTGGTTCCGTTTTTTGTCCCTCTCCCCTCCGCCTTCTTTCCCTACCTCTTTGAATTCTGCTGTTTAATCAGTACACTGTCAGACGCTCTTACTCCGTCCAGCTGTGACGACCAGAAATGGTTAATATTGACAAGTGCCCTAGGTGCCCTTATGAGCAGTTATGCTTGAAACTACGACTTGCACAAGTTACGTGCATACACAATTAATTAGCCTTATGATTTTAATAGAATTTAATGAAATTTTATTGTTTTTAGATATAAGATTTCACAATAACCTTACCAAAGTAAGCCACAACACTTGTTTGTGCTTATGTTGCATGTTCTGACTTTAAGATTTTCGCAATTGTTTTCATAATTTCCTGTTTTTTCAGACAATACTTTAAGAGGCCAAATATTGAGACTCGGAACGTAACAGTTTTCAAAGTTTTGTCAAGAATGTGTGTGTTATTCAAGAAGTGTTCCCTCCATATATTCTTAAACATCCTCCCTCCTCATTTATTTATGTTCTTTATTTGGTTTTAACTGATCGTACTTTATTTTCCATACAACATCAATGACCAAAAAAGTGATAGTCTATGAGTAGAAGAATACCGCAATTTTGAACCCTTGTATATATGTATGTATGTATGTATATATTGTGACGTACCTGGTAAGCGGTACTTTCACGACAAATAAATTATGCAAGGGACAGGTACATTT
>BOPP01000291.1:1103052-1122992 GCA_017312745.1 Gryllus bimaculatus | reverse complement strand
TATATATATATATATTTGTGCTATAGCAGTATTCATGTGAAGACCAACGGTGTAATGAGTGAGTATTTTACTTGTTCTTGAGTAGTGAGCGTGCTGTTTGAAACTATTTTGTGCGGTACTGTTATGCAGAATTTTTGCTACTGAATGCTACTAGCATGTAATAGTGGCAAATAACTTCTGCAATCAATGCGAAGCGAAAGAAATAAAATTAAGATTTTCTACATCAAAGATGAATGCATTTTGTTAATATGATAAATCAGACCATCCCCATGACCCAAGGCTGGGACCCAGTATTTAAAGTTCTGCTCCGGCATCTGCCTGAAACAGAATGGACTTAACAAGGACCTCCAGAATTCTGAACAAGAAGTTTTCTCTAATCCTTCTCTGTAGGGACACGAAGCTTGAACTATAGGATCAATGAAGCGAAAGCGACAGGTTCACTACAAAGCAACTAGCAATTACAGGAAATGTTGCATCCAACATCATCCTATGTAGAATTTTTAAAAAAATACTTGTGAATTTGTACCATGGGAGTTTTCTATTTTTGCAATAAAATAATCCATAGAAGAAAACTAAAAAGCCTTTCGTGGAAAGGACTATCTTCGCACTTACCTTGGGCAATCTTTCGCGTCTCTCGCGATCGTATATACTGGGCTGTCACAAAGAATATATGCTCAGGCACCCTGCGCCCGATGCGAGTGGATGGAGAAGCTCTAATTCGATAGGGCTGCAAAGCAAGGAGTTCTGATGGGATCCAAGAATACAGTATCAAAAAATATATACTTCAACCTGATTGGAAAAACGTTCGTTTTCCGAAAATCATTTTTTAAAATATGAATTTGGAATTAATGTTACAACAATTTTGAGAAATATTTTTCGTTCTAAAACACAAAGCATAAATACGTTAAAAAATTAAAACGTAGAAAAACTCGTATTTTGTTCTGTATTGAGGATAGAACCAATTGAAAGTGTTATTTTGGACCACAATCATTGTTGAAACGTTTTATATATATATATATATATATATATATATATATATATATATATATTATTTTTCTTCACTACCTTGCCCAGCTAAACCCTCATAGCATGATCAAATGAATGAATGGTTGAAAAAGTGATAATATTTGAATGATTTTTGTGTTTAAGCATATTGATATGAAAACGTTTGAGTATCTTTATGTAATACCAATACGTTTGCTGGATCCAAGTGACAGCATATCCATAAAGCTTGCTATCCCTACTTCCTGTGTGAACTTACCGCCCCGTGGAGCGTGCCTCGAGTTCCAAACCGAGCAGAACGTGAACGCGGGCAGAAGGAGCGAGCGCGTGCCGCCGCGGGAGCCGGTGGCACTGCCTCAACCAGTGCGACACGCAGATCAATATCCTCCTCGGGGCCAGGTCTTCTCGGCGGCGGACGAGTACACCACGAGGCGAGCCACATGGCCGGTGGACGGCGCCGGGTACTCCCGCCCCACCCCCGCCCGCAAGCCACACGGCCCTCGCACCCCGTCACCGCCGCCCGCCCAGAGAAGCTGCTCTTCGCTCGCGAGTTCCTCTTTTCTCACGCGAGTGACGCGTTGCGCAGTTCTTTAACTCAATACCTTTTTAAGCAAGCTTTTCTCATATTTAACTGCGGTAATTTTCAACGAAGCGTAATAAACTTATTTAACGTGATAAGAAATGGTCATATCCCTTACTTGGAATATGTAATGAATACGGACGTTATTGCAATAAAGCTTAGTTACCCAAGTTATTAACTATTTCGAAAATTTAGTGTAAAGTTATCCATATATTGGTCTACGACTGTTTCCGCCCCATACTCACTCTCCGCTTCTAAGAACTCATTGACTATGTGATCGCCGTAACCAGGCAGAAAGTCCGCGCGAAGGTATGGTGAAGTGATGGACTATGTATCCGAGAGGAAAGGGGTCTAGGAGGAAGAAATGCCAGTCCTGAATGCGAGCTCTTCGTACGATTTCAGCGAGAAACCCTTTACAGTTTGAAAAGAAATTGCTGAACTTTTTTTTTTAAATCTGCTTTATTTGCAATTTGTTCTACTCGAAAATTCGGCAAATACAATTGTACATGCGTTATTGACATGTAAAGAAACCATCCAATTCTGGTTCTTTCTAAGACTGGTTTTTAAATAATTGTCCAATTCAGAGAGAAAAAACAACAACAACAATAAACAACATCACATTGAAATAACAATAACACAATAACAAACATACAATAATGCAAGCATTGTGGCAAACAAAAATATATCTACAGTTACAATTATTTTAAAAGAAAAATATTATTTATATCTGTGGTCCAGATCAAGAGGATGTACTCTTTTCAATCTTCTTGTCATTGTGCTGTTATCTAAGATGTTTATGGCCAGATGATTAATATGATTTTCGAGTCTGTGTTGGTATTTGTGAGATTTGAGAGTGATTTCCTCTTTAACAGTGGTGACATCGAGATCTTTATTTTCTACATTTTATTTTCTTTTATTATTAGAATTTCTACTGCATTGACTTTGACTAGGATACTTGCTGTTACAAATTTTTTGATAGACTTCGAAGCCTTTATAATTCGGTGGATGGACACGGCTACAAAGAGCACATGTAGCTGGTGTGTCTCTCGCTTTAGTACAGGTTCGACTATCGTGATTCTTTCCACATTTGACACAGCTATACGGAAGCGTGCAGTAACGAAATCTGTGCTCGTAAGACTGGCATCGCTTGCATTGTACTATTTCTCGTTTTTTACGCGGTGGTTCAAAACTTATTTTTGCATGTAGTAAGTATTCGACGTCATATATTTTGTTGTCGTTACTTTGAGGTTCTATGTCCACAAAAAACATTGATAGAGATGCTTTTGTTAACTGATGCTTAATATTATGAATCTGTCTTACCTTGTGGCCTTGTGCTTCTATAGCTTCTTTAAGTTACATTTCGTCTGCTGATAGGTGCATATTTTTTAACACTACCCGAAAGGCTCTTTCTTGTTTTAACTGAAATGTATAATGAGCAATATTTTTCAGATTCAGATGTTTAACAAGCTTTCGATAAACATCCGGTGTTTGAGGTACGATTTTGACATTGTTCATTGTAATTTTGGCTTCACCTTGATAGGTTTTGATTAGTTTATATGAGAAGTCTTCATCTTTAATGACTTCTTTAATCGATTTGATCATATCAGATATAACTCTAACGCCTGGTATGAAAATAGGCGGCGTTCATTATTTGTCTTGTTCTTGTATACTGCCATTGGTTGTCGCATCATTGATATTCTCAGATTTCGAGGTTACTTATAAATTTTCATCACAAGAGAGATGCTCATACCTGTTTTTTGATGATACGGCGTCATTTGCACTGTTAGTCTTCTTAGAAGGTACTATAGAGTTGTCATCATTCCGTCTTTTTTGCTGACACAGCGGGATTGTTTGCCATGAGCTGTTCAGGGTTGAAGTAGTTTCCTGCGTTGTAGATGCTTGGCCGTTAGTTGCCGTAGCTTCTAACACAGTAGGTGGAATTTCATTTTCACGCAGATATTGCTGTATTTGGAATAGTAAATTTTGGTTCTGTTGCACTAATTGTTGTAAGTGTTGTTTTAATTGTTGATGTTGATGTAATAACACTTGATGCTGTTGCTGAAGGTTCTGTGTTTCGTCACTGTATTCTAAAGTCGATCCGTCCGTACTGTTGTTAACGAATGCTTCACTGTTTTATAGATTATTTAGTATTTCTGCTGATTGTGTGATTAGTCCCCCAAAGGGGACGTGGTCAGTTAACATTATTCACTTCACTATATATGGGCGGTATTGATTTGCAATAGTTCTTGATCCACCTCTGTTCACAAGAGAATGCAGTCACCCACTGTTCACAAGAGAATGCAGTCACCTTTGTTCACAAATAAAAGCGCTCACCACTGTTTCACAAGTAAATTTGAACGATAACGAGTTCAAAACATTCTTGATTCACCACTGTTCACAAGTAAATGCACTTCTTTCTGACCCCGGACCGGCACCAGTAACGGCCGGGGAATCGCCACTTGCGATAAGCGCGAGCCTTCGGATAACTAGCGCAGCTGCGGAACACGTGTGCTCGTGACCGCTGCTGAGCGAGAACTGAACGTTTAATGAGAATAACATGAGAAGTTGTTTCTAAATAATAAGTTTGATTTCGTTAAGCAACTCACTGTTCAGTGTGAAACGAATCTTCGCTTGAGAGAGATCGCCTTTTAAAAGAGAAGTATCTCCTACTGCAAATGCGGGTGGAATAATGAAATCCGTGTGGTGAATACGGTGATATATTGCTTAATTCAGCTCCGTTCCCGAATCGAGTGCCGTCACCGCCAGATTGAAGAAAAAAAGCAAAGAACCAAACAGTTTATTCATGGGACCGAGAACATTCTTGATCTTTAGTTTGAATGTACGTGGTTGAAAGTCGGGTTCCATGACAATGGCTTAGGAATTTTTAAGAACAGTTTCTTTTAATTTTGTTCTTTACTGCAAGATTTCTTCAGGTTAATAGACAAGCCTAACATTTCTTTAATAACACATTATTGCCCACAAAGAGGAAAAAATAAAAAGAGAGCGATTAACCATGTGATGAATATTAGTTTGAATGCGAATAATTTACGAAATGTTGGATTTATGAGAGTCGTAAAGGATTCATTTATGCAAATGAGAAAAATTTGTTCTAAGTCAATTTCCTCATTTAAATATATAAATCTACTTGTTTTCTTTTACATTGTTGCCTACTTCGTACTTTGTCAAAAGGTATTGCATTACTGCAGCCCTGCGAGGCGATTTTCGTCAGAAATAAATATTATTGTAAGGATCTAATATAAAACGGATAAATTTTGTTAGAGTAATAATACTTGTTTACAAAAAAAGACTCTTTTGTAACAAGAACAAAACATAGTTTCTGGAAGATAATTTGCCTCTGAATCGTGATCTACTTTCAGAATATATGTATCGGTTTCAGTTTTAATGTGATGATTGTTCATATAAATGCGTATGTCTACCTGTGTATAATATGTATATGGCAAAATTACACCCTCTAATAACAACAGAACCAAATATCTACAGTAAAAAATGGAACATAGTTAATGTTAAGAAAAGTGAAGAAAAGTTATCGAATAGCCTTGATAACGCTTTTCCCTTTCACAAATGTCCTGGTGGAACCGTTCGTCACTAAAGGCGACGAAGTTATACATGGAAATGTCCAAATAATGATCCTAAAAATGTAGTTTTAGTTACATGTTACATCCCATATGGTATGATCTCAATAGTTCATTTACAGTATTGCCATAGTTTTCAGCCTTATGGTTGCCTAAAAAGTTTTTACAGGCACTTGCGAATACCTTTTTACCACAGGCCATACCTTTCTCAACAACATTCAACAAATCAACAAAATGTTGATCAAGCATGAATTTCGTCATTTGCGCTCCTAGTAATATTCCTTCCTTTATTTTCGTTTTACTGATTCTTGGAAGTTTCTCGCAAATGTAATGTGTATGACATTTTTGAAACTTTTAGAAACGTGTGTGGAGGTGTACGGTGTCGATCCCACCTTCTAATACATTGCCCGCGGGATTTCCTGGGACTCCATGTTGAAAACAATCGTTGTCTCGATAGACCTCACAGACGTGGACATGGTTCTCTTCTTTGAAAAAGGTATTCGGGAAGGGCTCCTGCAGGTGGTCGAGCGCCATTCTGCGGCCAACCATGCACATGTCCTCGTAGGGGATTCCTTCAATCTATGTGATACGGAATCTTATCTCTCCTTCTTAGAAGCGAATAATTTGTATGGTACAAGTATGTGGCATCCTTTGTCCTCAGGACGGCGTAGTCTTTTGTCTGATACTGATATTTGTACATTTGATTTAAAGTAAGCGATCGAGCAGGTCAATCGAGATCCTCGATCAATTGAGGGACTTGTCGCCTTTTCCGGAGTAACGTGCGCCCCCGACACGTAAAGCAGAAAAGCCAAGTTATTAGCGACGTTGTTGCCCAAGCGACACTATGTCATTCTCAGTCAAAGTTAGGTAATTAATTCAGGTACTGGAGTTTGGAGTACAACTCAAAGAAAATTCATCGCATTCTCTATTTCGATAGAATTCCTTGGCTTGCCACTCACATGAACCTCAACATCTAACGGCGGCAGCACGTGTCCTATTATGAAGATACATTTTTTAAACTCATGAATAACGACGTGTACAGGAAGTGTGATTTCATCTATCTCGTGAATAGGTGGTGGGAGAAGTGTGCAGCGCGGCGCCTCATCCAGCTTTCGTGCGAAGTCACCTTGTGCGGAACGATCTTATGACAATCAAGTTGATGAAAACGGAAGTAAAGCTCGCGAAGAGTTTCAGTTATTTAGGTTTCTGTGTTTTAGAAATTTCAAAATTTAGAATAAATGAGTTCTTTTATTAACATTGCAAAGCAACGTTCGCGATCTTCATCTTCTGGGCATAGACACTGATTCATTCGTTTTCTCTTCCTCAACGAAAGTGTACGCTGTGATGAATCGGTGTTCAGAATGGTTCGACATGTCCTGTTTTCCTCCCTAAGATTTGTTTACATCACATCACGCAAGAAAAAAGGTACTGGGACTGTTTGAGGACGAATGCAGAATTGATACCATGGTTAAATTTGTATTTTTGCGACCAAAGATGTACTCCTTCCTCAACCTCTCTCAGGCGACCGTTTCTCAGGCGAAAGAAGTACAACGTTTGCTTGTTCAAAAATATAAATTCAAAAATTACTTGAACTATTTATTTCAAAATCGCCGTACAATTGACAACCAATGTTTCATACAGTCCAAACACCATCATAATTATTCATTTGTTTAAAATAACCGTGCGTTGTGCGTGGCAGACGACAAAAGTTACTGGTTAGATAAATTTGTATGTTTACCCTGGGGTTATTTCCGTATCATGTGTACGCGTCCGTCCGCTCCTTCGCCGTGCACGTTCGTTCCTAATGGCGGGGTTGTAGAGTAAGCTCTCTCTATTTAAGTATATAAAAATGGCAATGGGCGCAACAAGTGGTGATGAATCATCCTTTGGAGTGACTTCTCATACGAGTTGAATGGAAAATAACATTATGTTCCCATTTCAAAATTGTCAATTGTTGCCGCAATATCAGCTGGTCACATTACAGTCATAATTGAGTGTTAACTTGCCACAGCATAGTATAATGCAAAACATGGTGCAAACTCAACAATAGAGGTTAACGCAATCAGAAACAGCCCAACCGCAGCAAGTACGTCATGGCACTGTCGGGGATCTTCTACGTCCCTCGAAACTGCAAAACCTTGATGAGGAGCAAGAATGAACTTGGATCAGATTGGACTGGGCGCAAGTCAACGTACTGTAAACGCTTCAACCAAAAAAGAAGATATATCTCAAAAAGAAACAGTGGATCTAGTGAAATGTTAAGTGACAAAAGAAAGAACACGTTCACAAACAGAAGTAAATCAAACGCTTTATAAAGTACCTCTACCAAACAGATTTGAATCTTGAGATGACATAGAGGAAAATAATTATAGTGAATACAAAGCAGTAACCCCCCCCCCCGCAATTATTGTTCAAAATTACAATAAAAGAAAAGATGAATGCTAAATTATAAACTGCTTGATGAAGATATTGTGAAAAATGAAATTGAAAATTTTGAAGCCAAATACAGTAACAATAAATTTAAAGTGCAATTTGGTAACATTCAAGACTTCAGGAAATTTAAAAATATTTGCAAAAATATCGAGAAAGGGTTCTACTTTTTTAAAGATCCATCTGTAAAGGCATTTGAAGTTATAATAAAAGATGTACCGGAGTGTCTAGATGCCAATGATATCAAAAAAGAACCTAATGGAAAATTCCCTGTATTAAAAGTAGTAACTGTATGGTAAACACACAAAACCCCTGCAGATAGTTGCTGTAGAACAGTTCTGGAGAGCAATGTTGCTGGTAGATCAATTCAAAAACTAAATTATTTAGACTACTGTATTGTACAAAGCTTCCTATCCAGTATAAAAAGTGCCAACGCTTTAAACATACGCAAGCGAATTTTTTTAACAATCCTAGATGCGTTAAATGCCTTAATGACCATCATTACTCTAAATATACACTCCTTAAATCGTGGGTTAAACCTTCTTGTACTATTGCAAGCAAGTCACACCGCGAAATATCGTGGTTTATCTTTCTATAAGGCATAATTAAATAAGAAACTTAATAAATCTGCAACTGGATCGAGATATAACGCAGGACAGGCCATAGTACTGAATAGTTTGCAAGGTGTAGATCAAGGGATAAGTTATGAAAGCAGGCAAGCCAGATGTAGCCAACAATGTCCAGTCTTTAACAATGTCCAATCTCCGCCCCTACCTAAAAGAGCAGGCCCTTGGACAAGACCTTTAAATAATTCTCAAAAGAACGTTAGAAATACGACAACGTTCACGAATCAAGGCATTGATATCGAATCAATCACAACTACTGTGATTACTCAGATTATGAATTTGAATTACCACAAATCCAAAATATGATTCAGGTCGCGTTACAAAAGTGAAGCGTAACCGGCTCACTAATTGAAAATTATTAAATTGGAACGCAAATGGTTTAAGCAAACAAGAAAATATATTAAGGAACTATTTGTTCTTTCACGAAATAGAAATAACTTTCATTTCGGAAACGCATTTCCATCCAAATTCTAGATACCCGGTTTTAATATATATTGAAATAATAGTCCTCTCGTAAAGCTGCGCATCAGTCGCGATAATAATCCGTAAATACCTTACTAAATCAAATAGAATGTCCCACTTCAGACTCCTTGGAAGAGGGTAGCACTACTTCTAAAAACAGCCCTTTAATAATAATAATAATAATAATAATAATAATAATAATAATAATAATAATAATAATAATAATAATAATATAAACATATAATAACCGCCTTCAAACCTCTTAATAAGAAATTTCCAGTAAAGACCTTGGATAAAATATTTAACTTCCAATAAACAGTGCGTACAGTAATGATAAAGAAATCATTGGCGTAGGCGAATTCAGTTAGTAACATAAAGCATGGAACTGTAGAACTACAACATAGGGAGGTCGTAAAAACTTTTACAGTTCGCTCAGAACCATAATATATTAATCCATGCCCCCTGCACCTACACGGTATCCACATAATAATAAAGATGCTCCGGACATTCTTAACCTGAGTCTAACTACAAGCTTATAATGCCTCTTTTTTCACTAGGTAATACCTGATTCTGATACTCGATTCCGATCATAACCCCATAATACTATCATTTCAGAGTATCGCTAAGGTAAACAATAAAAGAAAACTAATAAACGGTTAAGTAAACTGGGCTCTCTTTAGACTAAAACTATCAACGCAATTTTCGTTCCCAAAGAATATATATATAAATATATATATATATATATATATATATATATATATATATATATATATNTATATATATAATATTATATATATCAGTAATCTAAAAAATAAATATTCATGATATTTTCAAAACAGCAAACTTAAGCCGCTTTTTAAAAAAGAGAGCAAAAATGAAATTCAAAATTACCGACCAATTTCTCTTTTGTCAGGTTTCTCTAATAGTTTCTATTAGAGAGGCTTTTCTATCCGCAAATGAAAAGTTTTCTCAGGAAAAACGATGCATTTTCAGACACACAACACGGTTTTAGAAAATCAAAATCTACGAAAACTACCACTTTCTTTCTCTTAAAGATAATACTTCATCAATGGATCAAAATTAAGCTCCCCTTGGTCTATTTTGAGATCTTTTGAAAGCTTTTGACGTTATTGACCATAATATCTAGCTATCAAAATTGTTTTCTCATAGAATTCCCCTAGATTGGATAAACTCATACCTTAAACATTGATCTCAAAGAGTAGAAATACCGTAATGGCACGAAAGGACATTGTTTTTTATCTTTCTGATTCTTTACCAATTGAATATGGGGTTCCGCAAGGTTTGATCTTAGATCTTAATCTTTCTCTTATACGTAAACGATATTCTCTCGTCTATTACAAACGATTTTTATGGAATTACATCTTTTTTGTCTTTCTACTTGCCGTTCCCAAATTTGTAATTTGGCGAATCGTCGCCATCCTAAGACAATACCCAAATTTTTTGTTACAATTTTTACATATTTGTTAATACATTACATATTTTACATGTTTTCGTTTTTTCACAAAGTATTTTTTTATTCTATCAATTTTCTTCAATTTTATTACAAATCTTTTATGAAAAGAATATGTTTTCCTACATTATTACTGCGTGTTGTCTACTCCAGATTCCGTATGTGAAGACGCGTGATGTTCTCACAGTCCTTCAGCACTATGTTACAGCCTGCTTCAGTTCACTGAGTGACGAAAGTGCGCGTCAACGACTAAGACATTTCACCATAATTTCGGAGAAACTTTTGGCGATCGCCGACGTGTAACACTTCAATGAGAGTGCTTCACGCCGCAGTGATAGCTGGTCATAAATATCGCCAGTTTGTACGATAACTTCTATTGTGTCTGGCTGCAAATCTACGGTCCTGGATAGCAGCAGATGAAGCTTTTACTTCTCACAGGAAAATTGCACGAGCGTTTATGAAATGTTTAAAATTTGTTTGGGATTTTTTTAAATTTAATATTATATTATGTAAATGTGACATATAATTAGTGACTTGTAATATTACATATTAGATCCGATTTTACATATTACATATTCTTACCGTTTACATTACACATTTATGTACATATTTTGATGTTTCATATTACATTTTTTTCAGGTCTCCAGTGATGACAGCCAAGTATACCTAGTTGAAAAAATTCGAAAAGTAGGCCTGATTCACGACTTTGGATACACGTTTCATAAAAATATTTCTTAACTATATTATTCAGCTTAAGTTCTTGTTTTAACAATGGAAATTTCTCTCAACTAAACTGAAGTCATACTTGGCTCGTCTGTTTTCTTATTTGATCAGCTTGCTTATTCAGTCTATGAAACGCCTTTGGTTGGTGCTTAGCAGGAAATGGTACAGTACACTAAATCGTAGACAGCAAATTAATTGTCTACAATTTAGTTGTTCGGTACGTAGAAACTATAATTTGTCTGATGATGTGTTGCCTTGCACTTGGTTAAATATGCTTCATTGTGCTATGTTACACAATATAAAATTAAGATTCAAGGTATGAAGAAACCATTTTACACGACCTTTCCCTGTGTGATTATCTGAATTATCTGAGAGTTTGATTTGTCTGCACTTTTTGGCAAAATCGTCTGGAAAATTAGCAGATCAGATATTCAACTAAGCTCGTCTCCGATCATTCTTGTCGTATTTATCGATTGACTTTTAATAAATTGCAGAAAAATGACTTAAAATAAAGTGCAAATCAGAGGCAGCTAAATCAAATATTGATCGCTCTCATACAAAATAAAATGTAATTTGTGACACTCATGTATGCAATAAAAGTAAAAGAGACGTTATTGAATATTCGCGAGAAATAACTATAAGTTACTCATACATCTGTGTTACTGATCAAATATCGTTGTGTATGCTACTAAAAAAATTATGGTAAAATTGCTCAATTTAAAATTAGATCTGGCCTGAATTAAACTTTTGTACTCTTTTATATATTGTAACTTTTATCATGATAATCTATTTAATATTTTATATCATTATTTCTTTACAGGTTCAGTTTACTACATTATATTTGTGTAAGTCCACAATAAACTTATAGATTACGTATTGTCAATAATGTTTCGTTCTCTATTAGACCAAATTAAGAAAATTATTCTACTGTGCAATTCATCGTGAAGACGACAGGTCCGAGTTAATATTGTCAAAAACTGATGTCACTTTTCTGTTCTGTCGTTTGGTCATAAATCCATTTTGATACGTATCTCTATAGGCAATCATTTTTCACTGAAGCTTTTAATGATCGTAAAAATGAATCATGACAAACATCATTATCCTGAAATTTGCATGATTAGGTGAGAACGCTTAATGCTTATGTGGCTTGGCTTCCATAAATTAACATAACATTGTGTTATGTGCATTCCTCAATTAAGCTTGGATAAAATTATTACCAAAATGAAACTTAAGAAGAACCGAAATAATAAGAAACCAAATATAATGTTAGTAGTTAAAAATAACTAGTAAATTAGGCGTAATTAGATTATCGCATAGATGTGTTTCGTATGACGAGAGAAGGACATATTGAAAATGTATGACAAAAACTAGGAGAGATTGAAATTTCATCAATGTATCAATCATGTTATGTGTAGTAGTTAAGAATTTGTAACGCGATGAATCATTTTCAAAACTGTAAATGAAACAAATAAGATGTATTAAGAACAAATGTAATATTGGTATACACGCAGGACATAATTTGTCTTCAATTAATTCCAAATAACATACCACCCTCACATCGTATATTAAAAATACCGATAATTCATAGAAATTACATACCTAGTTTTCCAACGTCATACATAGGTTGTTTTCGATTCAAAGTACTCAAATGTTGATGGTAAAAAACAAATTCGTTACAGTCAATTTTTTTCTTGCTACAGAAACATTGTCACGTTCATTATTTGATTGCTATTGTCAAGGTTTACTCAGACGTTCACACAAATGTCAACAGTCCTAACATTGGAGCAAAGAAAGACAATAGACTCTCTCAGAAGAAATTTTCAATCATTGAACGTGTCATCCTTTCTGTTTTTTCTCGAGGCAAGTTGAGGATCTCCTGTTGAAGACTCAGTCATCGGCATTCAAGAGCGTAAGATTTTGCAGGCAGAAATCTTCGCAAAAATAGTTAGATGAACAATAGGATTCATCTCATAAACTTCGACAATACTATCGACTTGTGAATCGTACGTGGAAAACACATCCAATCTTCCAGTAAAAAATCTGTAAGATTATGTCAAGTAACTGTTTTTTTTGAAACAATTGTGTGAAATGCAGAATATCGTTATCAAAAAATAATAATTTCTATATTTTTATTATCGGCGTATCATTAATTGCTGTTGAACTTTTAAATTTTCCTTCCTTGAATTCTTGAGGATATTGACAAAACAAGTATGTTTATCACTTTTAAACGTGTAAAACGGTAACGTGTGATAAAAGTTAAAGTAAATTATATTCACACCTAAACTCTTTAGTGAACTTGCAAAACCAACATTCGAACACATTAGATATCTAGTGTTGAAGACAGGTAGAGTAAATATGCTCGTATGAATGTATTTCGCATTTTAGGGTCGGATTAATTCACCCCATAAGCTAGGGGTGACCTCCAATACGGCACCTGTTTTTATTTATTATCCATGCCTAAGGGAGACATGTGGCGAGCATGTCAGAACCTTGCTTACTTGGCCTGCTTGAGCTTCGTTGGTCACACGAATAGAAATTGAGATGCTATATATTCGAAAGCTACAGCTTTATTTTTGCTCCAGCAAGGCATCGAACTCGGGGTTGCCTCGCAGAAAGCTAGCACGCCATGTATGAGCAACCCAAGGGGCATACTACAAAGATGCTTAATATTAATAAACATTTTTTGTTACAGAATCGTACGAATTGGTTTGGGGCACATGATGGTTTCTTGCAGAACCTTCACAGTAAAAAAAGCAGACAATGTAGAGTGGTACGTAGTTATAGCACATATAAAAGTGTGAGAAACTCTCGCAACAGTACTCGTGTAACTTCGCTGGTTGGTGAAAGTGATATCCCGATGGGGGGTGAATACCCGCAAGGAGCCGTAGAGGCACTCCATGCGCGTCCCGGACCTCAATGGGCGTCTTGTCTTTCCAGCATATAGGTCAAAGCTTAAAGATTATTGCTTCCTGTGAGGACGCTCTGGCAGAATAAGAATTTAATCACCGTGTTAGGGCCTGGCCTCCGGCCTCTGGTCCCCGGCCTCTCCCCGATCCCCGAATTCCCGACTTTCGCCCCTCCTGGGCGCCCGCTCCGCAGTCGGGGCCTCAGCTCTTGCTGCAGTCCCACGCACCGCCCCTCCCCTTCCCTCTTCCTCCGCGGCACGTCTCGCACCACCCCTCCCCGCTCCGCCCCAGCAATTCCTGCCTCAAGCTCGCAAAGACCTCCGCCAAGCAGCACCCCCCACTTGTTCAAAATTAAAACTCAACTACCCTATAATTTTGTACTAATTATGTACTAATTTTGTACCACAATTTAAAAAAAATGTACTCAACTATATACACTTGGTGACAATGAAGAACTTTTCACGTATATTTTCCGATATTTTTAAACACATTTTGAGTCAACTTCCTCAATTTAAATTAATTATGCAGTTTAGGACAAGAGTGAACTTTTACACGTAATAATTTCAAAATTTTAACTGGTCCCTCAACGATATTACACTCTACAAATCCGAAAAATTGGGAGCGGCTCCAAATAAAAGTGTCCGCCCCCACATCCCCCTTCTCAAAAATTCCAATTTAACTAGCTTATAATATTCTACTAAATATGTAATAATTTTGCAACAAAATAAATACTTTTGAACTCGACTATAAACAATTAAAAACCGGATGCCATTGAAGCACTTTTCACGTAACTTCACGATTTTTTAAACATATTTTGAGCCAAATTTTGAAGCTGGATTTAATAATGTGTGTTTTGCACCATTCTGAACTTTTACACGTAATAATTTCAAAATTTTATCTGGTCTCTCAACAGTGTATTACACTCTACAAACCCGAAAAATTGGGAGCGGGTCCAAACAAGAGTGTTCGCTGCGCACGCCCGTTTCTTGAAATTCAAATTCAATTGGCCTTTTTTTCTACTAATTATATAATAATTTTGTAATATTCAAGCAGCTTCATACAAATGTATCCGCTATCGCACCCTCCTTCTCAGATATTCAAAATCAACTATTCGATAGTTTTCTTCTAATTATGTACTAATTTTGTTACAAAGCAAGAAAAGTTGTACTCCACTTTAAACTACTAAAAAAACGTGACAATGAAGCATTTTCTCATAAAATTCCAGTTTAAAAAATCTATTTTCAGTCAAATCTCGAAGTTGAAATTTATACTGCATTTCGGTACTATAGTGGTGTTTTACGTATAATACAGGTACAATGAAACGATAGTTATTTAAATATTATTTTAGTGATCACTGATATATCTCGTGATGCACATAATTTATCACGCTATTTGTACCTCTTGCAAATTCCGATCATTGAGGGTGTCTAACGAAAATTAAACATGATTCTATTTTATAAACCTTCTGATCTGTAAAAGAAAGATATTTCAAGAATATATTACGAGCCGTTATTGAGAAAATATTTCCTTTAATTGCCATTATTGATGCTAAAGTTATGCGAAATTTATTAATTTTTGAAAAAAAAAATTCAGGACCTTTGTAAATGATCCGCCTTTGGAAATCAATTTTAATAAACAAATCTGTATCATTGAAGTGTATAGTTGCAGAAAAATAAGGGAAAATATTTAACTTCTGAATTTTTGAAAATTAATTGCTCAACGAAGTAAATATTGAGATATTATTAGCCGTTCTCTCCTCTATTCGTAAAAGAACGCAAACATTTGGAGCCAGTTTTGAATAATGTTTGAGAATATTGTTGAGGGTTTGTATAATGTACCCCAATAAATCAAATTTTTTTACTTTCTAATTTTCGTAATCTAATGACTGTTATGACGGCATAACTGTCATGAAGGTATAATAACATTTCATAAACAACATCATAAATCTTATTTTGAAGTAATAAAT
The DNA here is from genome assembly GCA_017312745.1 of Gryllus bimaculatus. Lineage (NCBI taxonomy): Eukaryota > Metazoa > Arthropoda > Insecta > Orthoptera > Gryllidae > Gryllus > Gryllus bimaculatus. The sequence continues at coordinate 1,107,233 of BOPP01000291.1, read as the reverse complement.
GAATACTTTTCTAATATTTTTAATTTGATTTTGCTTTTCATACTTGCTTGAATAAGTGCTTGAATGACTGCCATGGTAGAATAACCCTCAGTCCGCTAGTGAGCGAATGCCCCCGAAACGCACCCTTCCAGCTCTGTGTGTAGGTGACTGACTACCGGAACTGTCGTATTAAGAGGCTCGAGAGCAGCCCACCAGAAATTCCAACGAGACAATAAATCACGAAGCTCCTTAGAAGCAGCACAGACGCGTGTCGAGTCACGAAGGCACTAAATTGCGCTGTTCTCGTAGCCTAATCACAGAACTCGGGTGATAGAGTGTCCCAGAAACGTTTTAACTAGCCTGTGGAAAGCTTCACGCTAAGCACGTGATAGGACTCGCATTTTGCGAGAGGGGTGGGGACGGGAATCGGGTGAGCGGATGGCACTAGAAAGATTGAACATTTGGAGAAAGAGTGTTGGAGCGAACGGTCGACTCTTCGTTTAACGGTGACAACAGCCATATTACAAGCGATCGCTAGTCGCCAATGTCCTACCAGCCATTATTCCAGAGTCGGAATTTATTCCGAATGCCGGGCTAGGACAATAGGAGTAACACCCTTAAATTACACGAGAGGGTGTGCCGCACGATCATTCGACTTCCACTTTTATTTATTGAATATGGAAGAATAAATACATTTTTATACTTTTATTAATACACAAAAAATTATTTTCTTCAAATTACAAAACTATTAGCACTTAAGAAATGAAAAATTCACAATCAATACAATGTACAGTTCCTTGTTTTGTCCATATTTTGGTCAATTTAAAAACTGCAAAATCCAATTTTTCCATCTTCTTTTTGAGGGCTTTTGTCTCCTTCCGTTGGATTTATTTTGATAATTTCCCCGAAGGTAATAATTTTGTTGTTAATAAATAATATTTATCCAACATTTCGTTTTTACACTGTCAAAAAAATAACAATAAAATCAATGGACAGAGGCAATGGATTTTCTTCTAGGTAGTAACTGACTACAAAAAAGAGAAAGATACATACACAATATAAGAACAAAATGAGAAAGATAATCGATTTAAAGTGAAACAAACGTAGTAATATTATTACTAGATTGTAATAATATAATTATATAATGTTACCTTTTTCTTTGATCATTCTAGAAATTATATAATCAGAAAAAACATTTAGTTGTTAGAGATACAATCCATTATATATTTAAAATTACCCATTTGACAATGTTTTTTTAATGCAATTTTACCGTTACTTAAAACTGAGATTTGACTGTTACTAAAAACTGATTGCCTATTTATTAAAAATTCTTAAGGATGTAATATAACAATTTTATCTCAAATGTACTATAGATAGTAATAAGTTATTTAAGGAAATATTTTTAATTTAGTGCGTAATTCAACTCCAACTTACCTTAGTATGAATACGATGGTTGTTTTTAATTTTGCAGAAAAGGTATATCCAAAAACGTAATAGCTGGAAATTATCACATCTTCAATAACGTCTTTACAAATTAATGGAACTTTTTGTTCCAGGATTTCAGTTATTTACTTTAGACAGTTATTTACTTACCACACTCATTTCTTGAAATTCAGTTCATTGTTTTAATTTGTTTGGTCCATTCTGATATTTAGATAGTCACTTACAATCTGCAGCACATATCTATAAATAGGTGGAGATTAACAAACTTCACATTTCATAAAATAATATTAAATAATGTTAATAACGAAAATATTACATAAATAATACTAATTAATATTAACCAGACTTTACCTAATCCAATATGCTGGAATTGCTACAGCTTCTCTCGACGTTAACCGCCAACCACACTAAAAAACTGCAGTGATCAGAACAGGAAGTCAATAATAACATTCATAAGTTTTACACTCTTTCATATCAGAATATTTATTTGATTTTGCACATGTTTTAGAAATATCTACTATTACTCGAACATTTAATAACATGACCACAAGAGCTTCAGAAGACGAATTCTTCCCAAACACTTGAGTATCTGAAATAGGCAGGCTGTGAAACCCGTGACCCTTTGCCTAGTCTGCAAGGGACCTGAAGGGTTCGGAATTTCCTACGCCGCTCCCAAAATAAAGCCAGAGGAGGCCCCACCTTGGGCACACGTCGCAAAAAGCAAAACAACTGACAAAGTGAATGTTCAAATACAATATTAAATTAAATGTTTTTGTGAAAAAAGTTTAATAGTGATAGTTAAGTGGACACTGCTTTAGCAGTGGCCACTTCAAACACAAAATTTGAAAAAGAAAAATTTGTGACATCCCACCTATTGCGGTCATATTCAAGGGGGTAGTGCTCCAGTTTTATTTTTTTTTTAATTTTGTCATTTCCTCTTGCTCTGGAGAAGCGGGAAATTATTTATTATTTTAGGTACAACAGGATGCAGCCGATTTGGCTTATGTAGCGGAAGTTCGGCCCTATCTTAAATAAACTTATAATCTTAACGTATTAAATAATACAAAGGTCGCTTTCGGCCTATTCTAGTTACATGTGAGTTCTTTAGTTTGGTTTTAAAGTTCTTAAATTTGTTGTCCTTTTCTCCTTTTGTTATTAGTTTATTCATTCACACACTCGTTCTTAAGATATAGATTTAGTTTGATTTAGTAAAAAAAAGTAAAAACAGTATGTGGCGTATGAAGAAGAAGGTCATCTGCTTACGTTTTCTCGAGTGCCAGAATCCTTTCTCATCATTTTAACTATAAATAGTAGAAGGATGAGTAAAAGTTAAATATAAACAAAATTTTAAATATTAAAATAGGGCGCGATTAGCAACACTTATAAAACTAGACATTTCAGTTCCCGAGTTATAGAAATAATATTTGCAACGGTAAACGGACGCAGGTTTGATATTTTCTGCACTGCTAACAAAATAGTAACTCAGTCTTACCTCTACATCTATCACCACAAGCAAAAGAGTTCAACAAAACGTGCGCATAGTGAAGCTACATTTACGCTCGGAAGCAAAAAAAGGGGCCATCTCACCATTTGCTCAATGGGTCAGGGAAACTGGACAAAAAAACCGATCGAGATGAGGGGTTCATTGTATAGAAACAATTATGCAGCAGAAAAGATTTTACTTTTTACTTAAATTTGTGTACCGACTTCAACTGGAAATCTGGCAATGCGTTGTAAAGTAACGTACACGTATTGTATGTGGATTTCTGGCAGTTGATACAGAAACTTGATGTACGTAATTTCTCTGACATGTGTTGTAATTATAAATAGCAGAATTGCATGAAAACATGTTCCCATCGTTAAGTAAGTCAGTTTTGACCAATATTACAAATTCGTAAATAAACAGCCACGGCAATGGTAAGATTCCAAGTTCAATGAAGAGAGGCTTGCAGGAATCACGCGGATGGCATATTTTAATTATTCGAATAATTTTCATTTGTAATCTAAATGTCTGATTACTACATGATGAGCTTCCCCAGAATATTATGCCATATCTCAGGCGGAAATGCACATTTGTAAAATACACTTAACGAGCTGCATGAAGGCTGACAGAATTTGAACGAATTTTGAATGCGTAAAATAATGAACTTAATTTTGTGTTTAATTCTGTTATATGTACTTTCTATATGGGGTTTGACAGAATTGAGAGACCTAGAAATGTTGTTACCTAAACGTCAGCTAATAATATATTGTTCATTTTCAGTGGAGCATGCGATTGCTGATTTGAAATTTTAAAAAATGCATTGAAACGGTTTTTCGTTAGTAAACTATTAATTTGTTATTACAAAACCAATTTGAAACTTCTAAAATCCTACTATTTATTGTTTCGTTTTTGCAAATAACATTCGTGTCGGCAAACATAACTATTCTTCTGTTTTTAATAGACGAGGGCATATCGTTTACGTATTACAGAAATACGATAGGACCTAAATCGAACCTTGCGGGACCACATATTCAATTGGTAAAGAATCGGAAATAAAAGTAAATAATATCCTATCCTGTCAGTCCTGTCAGGAGAATTAGATTTTTATCTAACTCAGATGCTGACAGGGCACGGATGTAACCGACAGTATCAGCTCCGATTCCGGTTGGACGATAGCTCCTCATGCCCAAGATGTTTCCCGGTGATTGCAGATGTAGAACACGTGTTCTTTCATTGTCCACGCTTCGCAGTGGAAAGGGAAGAACTTCACAGACTC
>BOPP01000291.1:1080023-1103027 GCA_017312745.1 Gryllus bimaculatus | reverse complement strand
TATATCTACAGTAAACAATTATTTTAAAAAGAAAAAATATTATTTATATCTGTGGTTCCAGATCAGAGTGATGTACTCTTTTCAAACCTCTTGTCATGTTTCTGTTATCTAAATGTATGCCAGATTGATTAAGATGATTTTCGAGTCTAGTGTTGGGTATTTGTTGAGATTGAGAGGATTTCCTCTTTAACAGGGTGACATCGCAGATCTTATTTTCTACATTTTAGTTCTTTTATGATTAGAATTTCTACGGCATTGACTTTAGACTAGACACTTGCTGTTACAAATTTTTTGATAGACTTTCGAAGCCTTTATAATTTCGGTGGTATTGGACCACGGCTACAAAGAGCACATGTAGCTGGCTGTGTCTCTCGCTTTAGTACAGGTTCCGACTATCGTGATTCTTTCCCACATTTGACAACAGCTATACGGAAGCGTGCAGTAACGAAATCTGTGCTCGTAAAGAAAAAAGACTTGGCATCGCTGCATTTACTATTTCTCGTTTTTACGCGTGGTTCAAAACTATTTGTGCATGTAGTAAGTATCGGACGCTCATATATTTTGTTGTCGTTACTTTGAGCGTTCTATGTCCACAAAAAACATGATAGAGAATGCTTTTTGTTAACTGATGCTTAATATTATGAATCTGTCTTACCTTGTGGCCTTGTGCTTCTATAGCTTTCTTTAAAGTTACATTTCGTTCTGCTGATAGTTGCCATATTTTAACACTACCCGAAAGGCTCTTTCTGTTTTAACTGAAATGATAATGAGCAATATTTTTCAGATTCAGATGTTTAACAAGCTTTCGATAAAACATCCGGTGTTTGAGTACGAATTTTGACATTGTTCATTGAAATTTGGCTTCACCTTGATAGGTTTTGATTAGTTTATATGAGAAAGTCTTCATCTTTAATGACTTCTTTAATCGATTTGATCATATCAGATATAACTCTAACGCCTGTATGAAAATAGGCGGCGTTCATTATTTGTCTTGTTCTTGGTATACGGCCAGTGGTTGTCGCATCATTGATATTCTCAGATTTCGAGGTTACTTATAAATTTTTCATCACAAAGAGAAGATGCCTCATACCTTTTTTTGATGAGTACGGCGTCATTGCACTGTTAGTCTTCTTTAGAAGGTACTATAGAGTTTCATCAGTCCGTTCTTTTTTGCTGACACAGCGGGATTGTTGCCATGACTTTCAGGGTTGAAGTAGTTTCCTGCGTTGTAGATGCTTGGCCGTTAGTTTGCCGTAGCTTCTAACACAGAGTGGAATTTCATTTTCACGCCAGATATTGCTGTCTAATTTGAATTAGTAAATTTTGCGTTCTGTTGCCCACTAATTGTTGTAAGCTGTTGTTTTAATTTTGATGTTTGATGTAATAACAACTTGATCTGTTGCTGAAGGTTTCTGGGTTTCGTCACTGGCTATTCTAAAAAGTCATCCGTTCGTACTGCTTTTAAACGAGATGCTTCACTGTTTTATAGATTATTAGTATTTCTGCCTGATTGTGATGATTAGTCCCCCAAAGCGGGACGTGGTCAGTTAACATTATTGTCACTTCACTATATATGGCGTGTATTAGTTGCAATTAGTTTCCTTCACTCCACCTCGTTCACAGAGAATGCAGTCACCCACTGTTCCACAAGAAATGACAGTCACCCTTTGCTTCACAAAATTTAAAAGCGCTCAACCACTGTTTCACAAGTTAAAGTTGAACGAAACGAGTTCAAAACATCTTGATTCACCCACTGTTCACAAGTAAATGACTTCTTTCGGACCGGCACCAGTAAACGCCGCCCGGGAATCGCCACTTGCGATAAGCGCGAGCCTAAACGGATAACTAGCGCAGCTGCGGAACACGTGTGCTCGTGACCGCTGCTGCAGCGAGAACTGAACGTTTAATGAGAATAACATGAAAGTTGTTTTCTAAATAATTAAGTTTGATTTCGTTAAGCAACTCACTGTCAGTGTGAAACGAATCTTCGCTTGAGAAGAGATGCCTTTAAAAGAGAAGTATCTCCTTACTGCAAATGCGGGTGGAATAATTGAAATCCGTGTGGTTGAATACGGTGATATATTGCTTAATTCAGCTCCGTTCCCGAATCGAGTGCCGTCACCGCCCAGAATTGAAGAAAAAAGCAAGAACCTAACAGTTTATTCATGGGACCGAGAACATTCTTGATCTTTAGTTTGAATGTACGTGGTTGAAAGTCGGTTCCATGACAATGGCTTAGAATTTTAAGAACAGTTTCTTTTAATTTTTGTTCTTAACTGCGAAGATTCTCAGGTTAATATGAACAAGCCTAACATTTCTTTAATAACAGCATTATTGCCCACAAAGAGAAAAAATAAAAGAGAGCATTAAACCATGTGATGAATATTAGTTTGAATGCGAAATAAATTTAACGAAATGTTGGATTACGAGAGTCGTAAAGGATTCATTTATGCCAAAATGAGAAAAATTTGCTTTCTAAGTCAATTTCCTCATTTAAATATATAAATCTACTTGTTTTCTTTACATTGTTGCCTACTTCGCTACTTTGTCAAAAGGTATTGCATTACTGCCAGCCCCTGCGAGGGCGATTTTCGTCAGAAAATAAATATTATGTAAGGATCTAATATAAAACGGATAAATTTTGTTAGAGTAATAATACTTGTTTACCAAAAAAAGACTCTTTGTAACAAGAACAAAACATAGTTTCTGGAAGGATAATTGCCTCTGAAGCGTGATCTACTTTCAGAAGAAATATGTATCTGTTTCAGTTTTAATTGATTTTGATGATTGTTCATATAAAATGCGTATGCTCTACCTGTGTATAATATGCTATATGGCAAATTACACCCTCTAATAACAACAGAACCAAATATCTACAGTAAAAAATGGAACATAGTTAATGTTAAGAAAAGTGAAGAAAAGTTATCGAATAAGCCTGATAACGCTTTTCCCTTTCCACCAAATGTCCTGTGGAACCGTTCGTCACTAAGGCGACGAAGTTTACACATTGAAAATGTCCAAATAATGATCCTAAAAAATGTAGTTTTAGTTACATGTGACATCCCATATGGTAGGATCTCAATAGTTCATTTACAGTATTGCATAGTTTTCAGCCTTTATGGTTGCCTTAAAAGTTTTTACAGGCACTTGCGAATACCTTTTTACCAACAGGCCATACCCTTTCTCAAACAACAGTCAAAACAAATCAAACAAAAATGTTTATCAAGCATTGAATTTTCGCGATTTGCGCTCCTAGTAATTATTCCTTCCTTTATTTTCGTTTTACTGATTCTTGGAAAGTTTCTCGCAAAAATGTAATGGTATGACATTTTTGAAACTTTGAGAAACGTGTGGGAGGTTGTACGGTTGTCGCATCCCACCTTCTAATACATTGGCCCGCAGGGATTTTCCTGGGACTCCATGTTGAAAACAATCGTTGTCTCGCATAGACCTCACAGACGTCGGACATGGTTCTCTTCTTTGAAAAAGGTATTCGGAAGGGCCTCCTGCAGGTGGTCGAGCGCCATTCTGGGCCAACCATGCACATGTCCGCGTTAGCGGATTCCTTCAATCCTAGTTGATACGGGAATCTTATCTCTCCTTCTTAGAAGCGAAATTAATTTGTAGGTACAAAAATATGTGGCATCCTTTGCTCCTCAGCGACGCGTAGTCTTTTGTCTGATACTGATAGTTGTACATTTGATTTAAAAGTAAGCGACTCGAGCAGGTCAATCGAGATCCTCGATCAATTGAGGGACTTGCGCCTTTTCCGGACAGAACGTGCGCCCCCCGACACGTAAAGCAGAAAAGCCAAGTTATTAGCGACGTTGTGCCAAAGCGAACTAATTCATTCTCAGTCAAAGTTACGTAATAAATTCAGTACTGGAGTTGCCGAGTTACAACTCAAAGAAAATTCATCGCATTCTTTCTATTTCGATAGAATTTCCTTGGCTTGCCACTCACATGAACCTCAAACATCTAACGGCGGCAGCACGTGTCCTTATTATGAAGATACATTTTTTAAACTCATGAATAACACGTGTACAGGAAGTGTGATTTCATCTATCTCGTGAAGAGGCGTGGAGAAGTGCTGCAAAGCCCGGCGCCTCAATCCAGCCTTTCGTGCGGAAGTCACCTTGTGCGGAACGCATCTTATGACAATTCAAGTTGATGAAAACGGGAAGTACAAGCTCGCCGAAAGAGTTTCAGTATATTTTAGCGTTTCTGTGTTTTAGAAAAGTTCAAAATTTAGAAATAAATGAGTTCTTTATTAACATTGCAAAGCAACGTTCGCCGATCTTCAGGCTTCTGGGCATAGACACGATTCATTCGGTTTCTCTTCCATTCAACGAAAGTTACGCTGTGGATGAATCGTGTTCAGAATGGTTCGAACATTGTCCTGTTTTCCTCCCTAAATTTGTTTACATGCACATCACGCAAGAAAAAGGTACTGGACTGTTGAGGACGAATGCAGAATTGATACCATGGTTAAATTTGTATTTTTGCGACCAAAGATGTACTGCCTTCCTCAACCTCTCTCAGGCGACCGTTCTCAGGCGAAAGAAGTACAACGTTTGCTTGTTTCAAAAATATAATAAATTCAAAAAATTAACTATTGAACTATTGATTTTCAAAAATCGCCGTACCAATTGACAACCAATGTTTCATACAGTCCAAACACCATCATCAATTATTCATTTGTTTAAAAATAACCGTCGTGTGCGTGGCAGACGAACAAAAGTTACTGGTTTAGATAAATTGTATGTTTTCCCTGGGCCGTTAGTTTCCGCTATCATTGCTGTAACGCGTCCCGTCCCTCCTTCGCCGTGCACGTTCGTTCAATGCGGGGTTGTAGAGTAAGCTCTCTCTATTTAAGTATATAAAAATGGCAATGGGCCAACAAGTGGTGATGAATCATCCTTTGGAGTGACTTCTCATACGAGTGAATGGAAAATAACATTATGCTTCCCATTCAAAAATTGTTTTCAATTGTTGCGGCAATATCAGCTGGTCACATTACAGTTCATAATTGAGTGTTAACTTGCCAACACATAGATAATTGCAAAACATAGTGCCAAACTCAAACAATAGAGGCTTTAACGCAATCAGAAACAGCCCAACCGCAGCAATGGTACGTCATGGCACTGTCGGGGATACTTCTACGTCCTCAAAACTGGCAAAACCTTTGATGGAGGAGCAAAGCGAATGAACTGCATCAGATTGGACTGAGCGCAAGTCAACGTACTGTAAACGCTTCAACCAAAAAAAAGATATATCTCAAAAAGAAACATGGATTCTAGTGAAATGTTAAGTGACAAAAGAGAAGAACCACGCTTTCACAACAGAAGTAAATCAAACGCTTTATAAAGTACCTCTACCAAAACAGATTTGAATCTTGAAGGACATAGAGGAAAATAATTATAGTAATACAAAGCAGTAACCCCCCACCGCAGATTATTGCTTCAAAATTACAATAAAAGAAAAGATGAATGCCTAAATTATAAACTGCTTGATGAAGATATTGGAAAAATGAAATTGAAATTTTGGAAGCCCAAATACAGTAACAAATAAATGTTAAAGTGCAATTTTGTTAACATTCAAAGACTTCAGGAAATTTTAAAAATATTTGCAAAAATATCGAGGAAAGGGTTCTAACTTTTTAAAGATCCATCTGTAACAAGGCATTTGAAGTTAATCAATAAAAAGATTGTTACCGGCAGTGTCTAGATGCCAATCATATCAAAAAAGAACCTAATGGAAAATTCCCTGTATTAAAAGTAAGTAACTGTATGGCTAAACACACAAAAACCCCTCCAGATAGTTCTGTTAGAACAGTTCTGGGAGAGAGGCAATGTTGCTGGTAGATCAATTCAAAAACTAAATTATTTAGACTACTGTATTGCTACAAAGCTTCCTATCCAGTATAAAAAGTGCCAACGCTTTAAACATACGCAAGCGAATTTTAACAAGCCTAGATGCGTTAAATGCCTTAATGACCATCATTACTCTAAATATACACTCCTTAAATCGTGGATTAAAAACCTTCTTGACTATTGCAAGCAAAAGTCACAGCCGCGAAATATCGGGACCCCAAATGGTTTATCTTTTCTATAAGGCATAATTAATAAGAAACTTAATAAATCTGCAACTGGATCGAGATTATAACGCAGACAGGCCATATATGAATAGTTTGCAAGTGTAGATCAAGGCATAAGTTATGAAAGCAGGCAAGCCAGATGTAGCCAAACAATGTCCAGTAAAAACGTTAACAATGCCCAAATCTCGCCCCTACCTAAAAGAGCAGGCCCTGACAGACCTTTAAATAATTCTCAAAAGAACGTTAGAAATACACAACGTTCACGAATCAAGGCATTGATATCGAATCAATCACAACTACTGTGATTACTCAGATTATGAATGAATTACCACAAATCCAAAAATGATTTTCAGTTCTCGCGGTTACAAAAGTGAAGCGTAACAAACGGCTCACTAATTGAAAATTTATTAAATTGGAACGCAAATGGTTTAAGGCAAACAAGAAAATATATTAAGGGAACTATTGTTCTTTCACGGAAATAGAAATAACTTTCATTTCGGAAACGCATTTCCATCCAAATTCTAGATAACCCGGTTTATGAATATATATGGAATAATAGTCCTCTCGTAAAAGCTGCGCATCATGGTCGCGCATAATAAATCCGTAAATACCTTACTAAATCAATAGAATGTCCCAGCTTCAGACTCCTTGGAAGAGGTAGCACTACTTCTAAAAACAGCCCTTTAATAATAATAATAATAATAATAATAATAATAATAATAATACATAAATAATAATAATAATAATAATAATATAAAATATAATAACGCCTTCAAACCTCTTAATAAGAAAAATTTCCAGTAAAGGACCTTGGATAAAATATTTAACTTCAATAAACATGCGTTACAGTAATGATTAAAAAATCATTGGCGTAGGCAATTCAGTTAGTAACAAAATAAAAGCATGGAACTGTAGTAGAACTACAACATAGGGAGCGTCGTAAAAACTTTTACAGTTCGGCTCAGAACCATAATATATTAAGTCCATGCCCCCTGCACCTAACACGGTATCCACATAATAATAAAGATTGCTCCGGACATTCTTAACCTGAGTCAACTAACAAGCTTATAATGCCTCTTTTTTCACTGAGTAATTACCTGATTCTGATACTCGATTCCGATCATAAAACCCCAAATACTATTCATATTCAGAGTATCGCTAAGGTAAACAATAAAAGAAAACTAATAAAACGGTTAAAAAGTAAACTGGCTCTCTTTAGACTTAAAACTTACAACGCAATTTTCGTTCCCAAAGAAATATATATAAAATATATATATATATATATATATATATATATATATATATATAAATGTATATATATAAATATTATATTATATCCAAGGATCTAAAAAATAAAGTATTCATGATATTTTCAAAACACAAACTTAAGCCGCGCCTTTTTAAAAAGAGAGCAAAATGAAATTCAAAAATACCGACCAAATTTCTCTTTTGTCAGGTTCTCTAATAGTTTCTATTACGCAGAGGCTTTTCTATCCGCAAATTGAAAAGTTTTCTCAGGAAAAACGATGCCATTTTCAGAACACACAACACGTTTTAGGAAAAATCAAAATCTTACGAAAACTACCACTTTCTTTCTCTTAAAAGATAATACTTCATAATGGCATCAAAATTAAGCTCCCCTTTGGTCTATCTTGAGATCTTTTTGAAAGCTTTTGACGTTATTGACCATAATATCTAGCTATCAAAATTGTTTTCTCATAGAATTCCCTTAGATTGGATAAAACTCAACCTTAAACATTGATCTCAAAGAGTTAGAAATACCGTAATGGCACGAAAGGACATTGTGTTTTATCTTTCGATTCTTTACCAATTGATATAGGGGTTCCGCAAGTTTGATCTTAGATCTTAATCTTTCTCTTATACGTAAACGATATTCTCTCGTCTTATTACAAACATTTTTTATGGAATTACATCTTTTGTCTTTCTACTTGCCGTTCCCAAATTCTGTAATTTGGCGAAATCGATCGCCATTCCTAAGACAATCCCAAATTTTTTGTGACAATTTTTACAATATTTGTTAATACATTACATATTTTACATGTTTTCGTTTTCACAAAGTATTTTTTTATTCTATCAATTTTCTTCAATTGCTTATACAAACTTTTATTGAAAAAAGAATATGTTGTCCTACATTAGTACTGCGTGTTTCTTACATCCAGATTCCGTATGTGAAGACGCGTGATGTTCTCACAGGTCCTTCAGCACTATGTTACAGGCCTGCTTTTCAGTTCACTGAGTGACGAAAAGTGCGCGTCAACGACTAAGACATTTCACCATATTTCGGAGAAAACTTTTGGCGAATCGCCGACGTGTGAACCACTTCAATGCAGAGTGCTTCACCCGCAGTGATAGCTGGTCATAAAATATCGCCAGTTTGTACGATTAACTTCTATTGTGTTCTGGCTGCAAACTACGGTCCTGGATAGCAGCAGATGAAGCTTTTACTTCTGCACAGGAAAATTGCACGAGGTTTATGAATGTTTTAAAATTGTTTGGGAATTTTTTTAAAATTTGAATATTAATAATTATTAAATGTGAAACAATAATTAGTGACTTGAATATTACATATAGATTCCGATTTACTATTACATATTCTACGTGTTACAGTACCACATTTATGTACATATTTTGATGTTTCATATTACATTTTTTTCAGGTCTCCAGTGATGACAGCCAAGTATACCTAGTTGAAAAAAATTCGAAAAGTTAGGCCTGATCACACTTCTGGATACACGTTTCATAAAAATATTTCTTAACTATATTATTCAGCTTTAAGTTCTGGTTTTAACCAATGAAATTTCTCTCAACTAAACTGAAGTCATACTTAGGCTCGTCTTTTCTTATTTATCAGCTCTGCTTATTCAGTCTATGAAAACGCCGTTGGTTGTGCCTTAGCAGGAAATGTACAGTACACTAAATCGTAGACAGCAAATGTAATTGTCTTACAATTCAGTTGTTCGCGTACGTAGAACTATAATTTGTCTGATGATGTGTTTGCCTTGACTGGTTAAATATGCTTTATTGTGCTATGTTACACAATATAAAATTCAGATTCAAGGTATGACAGAAGCAAACCATTTTACACGACCCTTTCCCTGTGTTGATTATCTGAATTAATCTGAGAGTTGATTTGTCTGCACTTTTTGGCAAAATCGTCTGGAAAATTAGCAGATTCAGATATTCAACTAAGCTCGTCTCCGATCATTTCGGGCGTCAGGTATGATTGACTTGAATAAATTGCCAGAAAAATGACTTAAAAATAAAGTGCAAATCAGAGGCAGCTTAAAAATCAAATATGTGATCGCTCTCATACAAAATAAAATGTAATTTGTTACACTCAGGTATGCAATAAAAGTAAAAGAGACGTTATGCAATATTCGCGAAGAAAATAACTATAAAGTTACTCATGACACGTTTATGAATCAAATATCGTTGTGCTATGCCTACTAAAAAATTTATGGTAAAATTGCTTCAATTTAAAATTTAGATCTGGCTGAATTAAACGTTTTACTCTTTTTATATATTGTAACTTATTCATTGATAATCTATTTAATATTTTATATCATTATTTCTTTACAGCGTTCAGTTACTACATTATATTTGTGTAAGTCCACCAATTAAACTTATAGATTACGTATTGTCAATAATGTTTCGTTCTCTATTAGACCAAATTAAGGAAAATTATTCTACTGTGCCAATTCATCGTGAAGAAGACAGGTCCGAGTTTAATATTGTCAAAAAACTATTCACTTTCTGTTCTGTCGTTTGGTCATAAATCCATTTGATACGCTATTCTCTATAGGCCAATCATTTTCACTGAAGCTTTTAATGAATCGCTAAAAATGAATCATGACAAACATCATTATCCTGAAATTTGGCATGATTAGGTGAGAAACCGCTTAATGCTTATGGCTTGGCTTCCATAAATTAACATAACATTGTGTTATGTGCTTCCTCAATTAGCTTGGATAAAAATTATTACCAAAATGAAACTTAAGAAGAACCGAAATAATAAGAAACCAAATATAACTGTTAATAGTAGGGATGTAATAAAAAATTTAAGGGTTTTTTTTAAGAGATGGTGATAAGTGTCGTAGGTGTAGGGTTAGTTAAAAATAACTAGTAAATTAGCGTAATAGATTTATCGCATAGATGTATGTTTCGGTATGACGAGAGAAGACATATTGGAAAATGTATGACAAAAACTAGGAGAGATGGAAATTTCATCAATGTATCAATCATGTTATGTGTAGTAGTTAAGAATTTGTAACGCGATGAATCATTTTCAAAACTGTAAATGAAACAAATAAGATTATGAAGAACAAATGTAATATTGCGTATTACACGCAGGACATAATTTGTCTTCAATTAATTCCAAATAACCATACCACCCTCACATCGTATATAAAATAATACCGATAATCATAGAAATTTACATACCGTAGTTTCCAACGTCAACAGAGGTGTTTTCGATTCAAAGTACCAAATGTGATTGGTAAAAAACAAATTCGGTTACAGTCAATTTTTTTCTTGCTACAGAAAAATGTCACGTTCATTATTGATTTGCCTATTGTCAAGGTTTACTCCAGACGTTCACACCAAAATGTCAACGTCCTAACATGCGAGCAAAGAAAGACAATAGACTCTACTCAGAAGAAAATTTTGCATCATTGACGTTCATCCTTTCTGTTTTTTCTCGAGGCAAGGTTGAGCGATCTCCTGTTTGAAAGACGCAGTCATCGGAATTCAAAGATCGTAAGATTTTGCAGGCAGAAATCTTTTCGCAAAGATAGTTAGATGAACAATACGATTCATCTCAATAAACTTCGACAATACTATCGACTTTTGGAAAATCGTACGTGGAAAACACATCAATCTTCCAGTAAAAATCTGTAAGATTATTGTCAAGTAACTGTTTTTTTTGAAAACAAATTGTGTGAAAATGCAGAATAGTTTCGTTATCAAAAAATAATAATTTCTATATTTTTATTATCGGCGTATCATTAATTGCCTGTTGAACTTTAAATTTCCTTCCTTGAATTCTTGAGATATGACAAAAACAAGTATGTTTATCACTGTTAAACGTTGTAAAACGTAACGTTGATAAAAGTTAAAGTAAATTATATCACACCTAAACTCTTTAGTGAAACTTGCAAAACCAAAACATTTCGAACACATTAGGATATCTTAGTGTTGAAGACAGGGTAGAGTAAATATGCTCGCTATGAATGTAGTTCGCATTTTAGGGTCGGATTAATCCACCCCAAAGCTAGGGTGACTCCAATACGGCACCTGTTTTATTTATTAATCCATGCCTAAAGGAGACATGTGGCGCAGGCATGTCAGAACCTTCTACTTACTGGCCGCTTGAGCTTCAGTTGGGTCACACGAATAGAAATTGAGATGCTATATATTCGATAGCTCAGCTTTATTTTTGCTCCAGCAAGGCATCGAACTCGGGGTTGCCTCGCAGAAAAGCTAGCACGCCATGTATGAGCAAACCAAGGGCATTACTACAAAGATGCTAATATTAATAACATTTTTTGTACAGAATCGTACGAATTGGTTTGGGGCACATGGATGCCGTTTCTTGCAGAACCTTACAGTAAAAAAAAGCAGACAATTTTAGAGGTGGTACGTAGTTAGTAGCACATATAAAAGTGCTGAGAAACTCTCGCAACAGTACTCTGTACTTCGCTTGAGTTGGTGAAATTGATATCCCCGATGGGGGGTGAATACCCGCTAGGAGCCGTAGAGGCACTCCTGCGCATAGCGTCCCGGCCTCAATGGGCGTCTTGTCTTTCAGGCATATAGGTCAAGCTTAAGATTTATTGCTTCCTGTGAGGACGCTCTGGCCAGAATAAAGAATTTAATCACCGTGTTAGGGCCTGGCCTCCGCCTCTGGTCCCCGGCCTCTCCCCGATCCCCGACATTCCCGACTTTGCGCCCCTCCGGGGCGCCCGCTCCGCAGTCGGGGCTCAGCTCTTGCTGCAGTCCCACCACCGCCCTCCCTTCCCTCTTTCTGCGGCACGTCTCGCACCACCCCTCCCCGCTCCGCCCCAGCATTCCTGCCTCAAGCTCGCAAAGACCTCCGCCAAGCCAGCACCCCGCCCACTGGTCAAAAGTAAAACTCAACTACCCTATAATTTTGTACTAATTATGTAGCTAATTTTGCTACCACAATTTAAAAAAAAATGTACTCAAAACTTTATACACTTGGCTGACAATGAAGAAACTTTTCACGTATATTTTCCCGATATTTTTAAACACATTTTGAGGTCAACTTCCTCAATTTAAATTAATTATTGCAGTTTAGGACAAGAGTGAACTTTTACACGTTAATAAATTCAAAATTTAAACTTGTCCCTCAACGATAATTACACTCTAGCAAATCCGAAAAAATTGGGAGCGGCTCCCAAATAAAAGTTCCCCCCACAATCCCCCTTCTCAAAAAATTCCAAATTTAACTGCTTATAATATTTCTACTAAATATGTAATAATTTTGCAAAACAAAAATAAATACTTTTGAACTCGACTATAAACAATTGAAAAACCGGGATGCCATTGAAGCATTTTTCACGTAAACTTCACATTTTTAAACATATTTTTGAGCCAAATTTTGAAGCTGGAATTAATAATGTGTGTTTTGGCACATTTCTGAACTTTTTTACACGTAATAATTTCCAAAATTTTATCTGGTCTCTCAACAGTGTATTACACTCTACAAACCCGAAAAATTGAGCGGGTCCTCCCAAACAAGAGTGTTCGCTTGCGCACGCCCTTTCTTGGAAATTCAAATTCAATTGGCCTTTTTTCTACTAATTATATAATAATTTTTAATATTCAAGCAGCTTCATACAAATGTATCCCGCTATCGCACCCTCCTTCTCAGATATTCAAATCAACTATTCGATTTATTTTCTTCTAATTATGTTACTAATTTTGTTACAAAGCAAGAAAAAGGATTACTCCAAACTTAAACTAACTAAAAAAACGTGACAATGAAGCATTTCTCATAAAATTCCAGTTTAAAAAATCTATTTTCAGTCAAATCTCGAAGTTGAAAATTTATACTGCATTTCGGGTACTATTAGTGGTGTTTTACGTATAATACAGGTACAATGGGAACGATATTATTTAAATTATTATTTAGTGATCAACGCATATATCTCGTGCATGCACATAATTTATCACGCTATGTTACCTCTTGCAAAATTCCGATCATTGAGGGTGTCTAACGAAAATTAAACATGGATTCTATTTTATTAAAACCTTCGATCTGTAAAGAAAGATATTCAAGAATAATTTACGAGCCGTTATGGGGAAGAAAATATTTCCTTTAATTGCCATTATTTGATGCTAAAGTTTATGCGAAATTTATTTAATTTTTGAAAAAAAAAATTCAGGACCTTATGTAAATGCATCCGCCTTTGGAAAATCAATTTTAATAAACAAAATCTGTATCATTAAGTGTTATAGTTGCAGAAAAATAAGGGAAAATATTTAACTTCTGAATTTTTGAAATTAAGTGCTCAACGAAGAAAGTATTGAGATATTATTAGCCGTTCTCTCCTCTATTCGTAAAAACGCAAACATTGAGCCAGTTTTGAATAATGTTTGAAATATTGTTGAGGGTTTGTATAATGTACCCCAATAAATCAAAATTTTTTACTTTTCTAATTTTCGTAATACTAATGACTGATTATGACGGCATAACTGTCATGAAGGTATAATAACATTCATAAACAAACATCATAAATCTTATTTTAAGTAATAAATGAATACTTTTTTCTAATATTTTTAATTTGATTTGCTTTTCGATAACTTGCTTGAATAAGTGCCTTGAATGACTGCCCATAGGTAGAAGTAACCCTCAGTCCGCTAGTGAGCGAATGCCCCCGAAACGCACCCTTCCAGCTCTGTGTGTAGGGATTGACTGACTACCGGAACTGTCGTATTAAGAGGCTCGAGAGCAGCCCACCAGAAATTCCAACGAGACAATAAATGCCACGAAGCTCCTTAGAAGCAGCACCAGACGCGTGTCGAGCACGAAGGCACTAAATTGCGCTGTTCTCGTAGCCTATCACAGAACTCGGGTGATAGAGTGTCCCAGAAACGTTTAAACTAGCCTGTGAAAGCTTCACGCTAAGCACGTGATAGGACTCGCATTTTTGCGAGAGCGGTGGGGACGGGAAAATCGGTGTGAAGCGGATGCGCACGTAGAAAGATTGAACATTTGGAGAAAGAAAGAATTGGAAAGCGAACGTCGACTCTTCGTTTAACGTTGACAACAGGCATATTACAAGCGATCGCTAGTCGCCAATTGTCCTACCAGCCATTATTCAGAGGTCGGAATTTATTCCGAATGCCGGGCTAGGACAATAGAGCTAACACCCCTTAAATTACACGAGAGGTGTGCCGCCCACGATCATTCGACTTCCACTTTTATTTATTGAATAGGAAGAATAAATACATTTATACTTTTATTAATACACAAAAAATTATTTCTTCAAATTACAGAAACATTAGCACTAAGAAATGAAAAAATTCACAATCAATACAATGTTACAGTTCCTTGTTTTGTCCATATTTGGTCAATTTTAAAAACTGCAAAAATCCAATTTTTCCATCTTCTTTTGAGGGGCTTTTGTTCTCCTTCGTTGGATTTATTTGATAATTTCCCTGAAGGTTAATAATTTTGTGTTAATTAAATAATATTTATCCAAACATTTCGTTTTACCTGTCAAAAAAAATAACAATAAAAATCAATGGACATAGAGCAAATGGATTTTCTTCTAGTAGTAACTGACTACAAAAAAGAAAAAGATACATACAACAATATAAACAAAATTGAGAAAGATAATCGATTTAAAGTGCAAACAAACGTAGTAAGTAATATATTACTAGATTGTAAATAATATTAATTATATAATGTTACCTTTTTCTTTGCCGTCATTCATAGAAATTATATAATCAGAAAAAACATTTAGTGTTGAGATACAATCCATTATATATTTAAAGAATTACCCATTTGACAGATGTTTTTTAATGCAATTTTACGTTACTTAAAACTGAGATTTTGACTGTTACTTAAAAACTGATGCCTAATTTATTAAAAATTCTTTAAGGATGTAATATAACAAATTTTATCTCAAATGTACTATAGATAGTAAATAAGTTATTTAAGGAAATATATTTTAATTTAGTGCGTAATTCAACTCAACTTACCTTAGTATGAATACGATGGTTGTTTTTAAATTTTGCAGAAAAGTATATCCAAAAACCCGTAATAGCTGGAAATTATCACATCTTCAATAACGTCTTTACAAATTAATGGAACTTTTTGTTCCAGGATTTTCAGTTGATTTCTGTACTTTAGACAGTTATTTTACTTACCACACTCATTTCTTGAAAATTCAGTTCCATTGTTTTAATTTGTTTGGTCATTCTTGATATTTAAGATAGTCACCTTACAATTCTGCAGCACATATCTATAAATAGGTTGAGATAACAAAACTTCACATTTTCATAAATAATATTAAATAATGTGAATAAACGAAAATATTACATAAATAATACTAATTAATATTAACCCAGACTTTACCTATCCAATATGCTGGAATTGCAACAGCTTCTCTCGACGTTAACCGCCAAACCACACTAAAAAAAACTTGCAGTGATCAGAACAGGAAGTCGAATAATAAACATTCAGAAGTTTTACAGCTCTTTCATGTCAGAATATTTATTTGATTTTGCACATGTTTTAGAAATATCTACTATTACTCGAACATTTAATAACATGACCAACAAGAGCTTCAGAAGACGAATTCTTCCCAAACACTTGAGTATCTGAAATAGCAGGCTGTGAAACCCGTGACCTTTGCCTATCTGCAAGGGACCTGAAGGGTTCGGAATTTCCTACGCCGCTCCCAAAATAAAGCCAGAGGAGCCCACCTTTGGGTCACACCGTGCCGCAAAAGCAAAACAACTGAACAAGTGAATGTTCAAATACAATATTAAATTAAATGTTTTTGGAAAAAGTTTAATGTGATAGTTAAGTGGACACTGCTTTAGCAGGTGGCCACTTCAAACACAAAATTTTTGAAAAAGAAAAATTTGTGGACATCCCACTATTGCGGTGCATATTCAAGGTAAGTGCTCCAGTTTATTTTTTTTTAATTTTGTCATTTCCTCTTGCTCTGGCAGAACGGAAATTATTTATTATTTAGTACAACAGGATTTGCAGCCGATTTGGCTTATGTAGCGGAATTCGGCCCTACTTAAATAAACTTATAAATCTTAACGTATTAAATAATACAAAGGTCCTCGCTTTCGGCCTATTCTAGTGACATGTTGAGTTCTTAGTTGGTTTAAAGGTTCTTAAAATTTGTTGTCCTTTTCTCCTTTTGTTAATTTAGTTTATGCATTCACAACACTCCGTTCTTTAAGAGTATAGATTTAGTTGATTTAGTAAAAAAAAAAGTTAAAAACAGTATGTGGCGTATGAAGAAGAAGGTCATCTGCTTACGTTTTCTCGAGTGCCAGAATCCTTTCGCATTTCATTTTAACTATAAATAAGTAGAAGATGAGTAAAAGTTAAATATAAACAAAATTTTAAATATTAAAATAGGCGCGATAGCAAACTTATAAAACTAGACATTTCAGTTCCCGAGTTATAGAAATAATATTTGCAACGGCTAAACGGACGCAGTGTGATATTTTCTGCACTGCCTAACAAAATAGTAAATCAGTCTTACCTCTAACATCTATCACCACAAGCAAAAGAGTTCACAAAACGTGCGCATAGTGAAGCTACAAAAGTTACGCTCGCGAAGCAAAAAAAGGGGCCATCCTCACCATTTGCTCAATGGTCAGGAAACTGGACAAAAAAAACCCGATCGAGATGAGGGTGTTCATTGTATGAGGAAACAATTATTGCAGCAGAAACAT
Source organism: Gryllus bimaculatus (assembly GCA_017312745.1). Lineage (NCBI taxonomy): Eukaryota > Metazoa > Arthropoda > Insecta > Orthoptera > Gryllidae > Gryllus > Gryllus bimaculatus. Next base: position 1,085,959 of record BOPP01000291.1, on the reverse strand, counting down.
TTACTTTTTACTTTAAATTGTGTACGATTCAAACTGAAAATCTGGCGAATGCGTTGTAAAGTAACGTACACGTATTGGTATGTGATTTCTGGCAGGGATGACAGAAACTTGATGTACGTAATTTCTCTGGACATGTGTTGTAATTATAAATAGCAGGAATTGCATGAAAACATGTTCCATGCGTTAAGTAAGTTAGTTTTGACCCAATATTACAAATTCGTAAATAAAACAGCACGGCAATGCGTAAGATTCCAAGTCAAATAAGAGAGGCTTGCCAGGAATCACGCGGATGGCATATTTTTAGATTATTCGAATAATTTTTCCATTGTAATCTAAATGTTCTGATTACTACATGATGAGCTTCCCCAGAAATTATGCCATATCTCAGGCGAAATTGCACATTTGAAAAACACTTAACGAGCGCATGGAAAGGCTGACAGAATTTGAACGAATTTGAATGCGTAAAATAATGAACTTAATTTTTGTGTTTAATTCTGTATATGACTTTCTATATGGGTTTGACAGAATTGGAGAGACCTAGAAATGTTGTTACCCTAAACGGTCAGCTAGATAATATTTATTGTTCATTTCAGTGAGCATGCGATTGCTGATTTGAAATTTTTTTAAAAATGCATTGAAAGCGGTTTTTCGTTAGTAAAACTATTAATTTGTTATTACAAAACCAATTTGAAAACTTTCTAAAATCCTACGATTTATTGTGTTTCGTTTTTTGGCAAATAACATTCGTTGTCGGCAAACATAACCTATTCTTCTTGTTTTTAATAGACGGAGGGCATCTCGTTACGTATTACAGAAATTACGATAGGACCCTAAAATCGAAACCTTGCGGGGACCACATATTCAATTGGTAAAGAATCGCGAAAATAAAAGTAAATAATATCCTATTGCCTGTCAGTCCTGTCAGAGAATAGATTTTTATCTAAACTCAGATGCTGACAGGGCACGATGTATAACCGACAGTATCAGCTCCGATTCCGGTTGGGACGATAGCTCCTCATGCCCAAAAGATGTTTCCCGGTGATTGCAGATGTAGAACACTTGTTCTTTCATTGTCCACGCTTCGCAGTGGAAAGGGAAGAACTTCACAGACTCCTGACAAAGAGGAAGTGACCCCTGAGACCATCGTCACTAGAATTGCTGCTGACACAAGAGTATTGGAGCTGCGGTAGTCACCATGCGCAAAGGTCCTAAAGACGCTCCGCCTGTCCGAGGGAGGCAGTTACGAAGAAAACTCCCGTAATATTTCAGGGACGTGCGAAAAGCCCATCCTTCCTTCTCGCGATGCAATTGCCTGACGGCGGTTCCGCGGGAAGAATAGGAGGAAAGCGAGGGGTTTTTAGGGTAGGCATCATAGGTTAAGTATGAATCCCACACGCTGCGGCGTTGCGGGCCCCGCTGTGTCTTTAGAAGATTTCCCCTGCCCCACGTAAAAAAAAACTCCACCACACTCACACCACACTCACAACACACTCACACACACTCACACTCTCACAACTCACACACAACTCACACTCGCACACACTCCACACACTCACACTCTCACACACTCACACACACTGCACACACACTTCACACACACTCACATACACTCACATACCCTCAACATACACTCACATACACCACAGACAATCATATACACTCACATACACACATTGTACGTGCGGCCGACGGTATCTCGACAGATTTTTATTAAAACTCGGCGGTGAAAAAGGGCGATATTGCCCTATTTTAAGATGGAATTTTTTTTCAAATAAATTTTACAGTAATAGAATGCAAGTTTACCAGACGATTGCGAGGCAGCTATAGTGGCTTCCAATTTTTTCAAAAATGGTGATAAAACGAAAGTATGGTAATTATAGACCTGTATACACACCATCAGTAGTATGCAAAATAATGGAGCATTTATAGCCGGCGTACATTCGTCGCGAATGGGAGAAGGGCGAACTGGATTTTCCACGGACCAGCATGGGTTTAAAGTGAAACATTCGGCGAAAGTCAAATTGTTTCTCTTTTCAAGATCTAGCTACGTAGTTTGACGCGGGTGGGAGGGTGGATGCAGTAGTAATCGACTTCGCGAAAGATTCGACGTGGTACCGCATAAATTGACTTATAGGAAAGTATAAACCTCAGGAGTTGATGCTAGAGTTGTGAGGTGGATAAGGCGAATTTCTCAGGGACTGGAAACAAAACGTTCGGAATTGGCAATCAGTATTTCGACTTACGGGGGAATGTTACTTTTCAGGGGTCCACAGGGAAGTGTGTTAGGCCATTACTCTTCTTAGCGTATGGTGAACGATCTCCATGTGAACATACAATCAAAGGTGCGTTTATTTGCAGACGATTGTGTGATACTGAAAACATCAAAGATCGCGCTGACGAAACAAATATTACAGCGCGAATTTAGAGAATTTACGTTTGATTGGGCTGAAAAAATGACATGGGAATTAATGGATTTTAAAAGCAAAACAATAAACGTTTCGGGGTGGGGACGAAATTTTATGAGGAACCACAGACTTATCGTTTAGGTGAGGTTATCATCCCAAGAGTCTCATCATGCAAGTACTTAGGCAGTCATCTAGATAGTAAATTAGGGGGAGATGCATATAAATCAAGACAGTAAGAAAACGTGGAAATCTTTGCATTTTGTAATGCGAAACTAAAGAAAAGTTCTGCAAACGCCAAAGAGTTAGCATATCTTACGCTTGGTTCGCCCTCGTCATGGATACGGAGTTGCGTTGTTGGGATCCATACAGAAAGGCGCAACCGCGAAAAATTCGAGATAGAATTACAGAGAAAAGCGAATAAATTACCTAATAGAAGTAACGCAACAAAAAAGTCATGGGGAACCTCTAGAAAACGAGAAGAACAAAGCGAGGCTTTTGCGCTCTTTATAAAATCGGTACGTAGGTCAACCAGCTTGCGAAGAAATTCAGATTAGATAGAAAAACCAAATTATTTCGGCCGAAGCACATCACACCCACAAAATTCGTGCAAGGAAACAAAATTCAGATCTGGGAAGTTTTCCTTTGCTAAGCAAGAACAATTAGAGATTGAACAGTTTACCTGCAGCAGTTATTCAAAGCTTTCCTTCTCAGTGTCTTGAGTTTTAGAAAACAAATTAGGAAAAATATATTAAATAGTATGGCTGTGTAGTGCGGTGAAGTGCTGTATGGCTGGTCAGTGTGGTAATTCAAAGGTAAATCCAAGGCAAAAAAAAAAGTGGTAGTGAAGTGAAGTGAAGTGCGAGAGATGAAGCGTGATCAATGCTCTTTTCAATGCTGCTTTTTGTCTTGTAACTGTATTGTACGTATTATTATTATTATTATATTATTATTATTATTATATTGTTGTTTTGTTATTATCATATTATTTTAATGTTAAGTAATGTAATGGTAATTTTTGCAATTATTGCCATTAACTGCCACCGGGTCATACCCAATTGCAGTTCTAATAAATCTATGTATGTATACACTTACATACACACGCCTACACACATTCATACACACATACACATTCACATACACACACCTACATACACACATACACATCTACACTCACACACCTACACACATTCATTCACCCAAGCATGCAACAGTACATTCCACTGCACTGCCCCGCAATATTTACAGTTGTTTAATTTAATTCGCCCCGGCGTCGACTCAAGCGTCCGTGGCGCCGCGACGTCTTCATTATCAGGCGACTTGGCGGAGCTTCCGGCATCCGTGAGCGGTGACCGCCCTCCACGCACTTGCTGCTCCCCGTGTCGCAGAGCTCAGAGAGCTCGTGCGGGGGCAGTGCGCGGAAGGTGAAGGCGACGTGCTGTAGGCCATTTCTTCTGCGGAAGGCCCTGTGCACGCCGCTGTTCGCCGCCTTGCTGGTCTCGCGCAGGATGCGCGGAGCAGACGGCCTCAGCGCCCTTGCGAGCGCCGTCTCCGCCCTCTTTTGTAGCTCCGCCGGGAACTGGTTGCGCACGCCTAGATTCCTGAACACATCGGCGTTTCGGGGAGTGCGGTCCGGTCGGGGATTTGGAAGTCGTGATTGCGCCGCGAGACGCGCCGCTCAAACAGACTCACATACACACATACTGCGACCTGACGGGATGCAGAGTTGAAGGAGGAGCGGCTGCGAATATCTCGCTTGTGTACGCCCACAAGGGACAAGCGCATGCTGTGAATAAGCGGCGATTTAGAGGGATGTGAAGGTCGCGAGAACGGAGAAGAGGTTTCAGAAGAGTTCAATTTTTGTTTTTGTCGCGAGTTATCGAGCGTGCGCATGCCAGCGAAGGCCGCTGTCAAACAGCACGCCTAAATACCTCGCTTCGCTCTGCCAAGCGAGATGCGCGCCCGCCAAGCTCACTGTTTCATCGGGGTTTGCCCTCTTGTGAATGAAGTTGACGACAACACATTTCTGTAGGTTGGGAGCGAGTCGTTTCCGACTTAACTATTCAGGAAAGGCGACGAAAGAATCACTTCAATATTTAACTGACTGCCTCCGTTCACCTATTTAGCGTAGTACGCAAAATCATCCGTAAACGTCAGGAGCTCACAGTATTGAATACCAGTTCTGCGGAGCCGAGATGCGGCGCGTCCCTTTCGTATAAGCCGAAGAGGGCAAGAAAGAGAACGCTCCCGTGAGGCACTCCCACCTCGGCTCGTTTACGGGACGAGTATGCGTTATTGACGCGCACTTTGAACTGTCTGTCAGAGAGAAAACTCGCGAACAATCGTACGTCGAAATCTCTCACTGCCGCTGGTACGTTTTGCCGTCTCTCAAAGGCGCGAGTTCTTCGCTTTCCGAGTTCCGCTCAAAGCCGCACAAGCTGTTGCGCGGAGCTGTGAACTGCTTGAAAGTCAAATTGTTCACCTCTGAGAAGATTGTTATTCGAGATTGCGACGTTCTTTCTGTCGCCACCCTGAGAGTATCAGTCTCTCAAAATAACGAAATATATTAGTCCTAAGTGAAAGTTTAGCGCTGCAGCAAAAGCTGTATGTTCTCAACAAGTCCCACAGCGTTGAGGGGTCTACTGGTGTCAGCAGCCCATGTTTTAAATGGTGACACACCAAATCAGTTCACAGCAATCAATGGAGATGTGCTTCCTTTTCCACAACAAATGGAAAATATTCAACCCCTGGAACAATTCAACACGTCGCAACCACCCGCCCAGCAGCAGGATGGAGAAACGGAAGGAACTCTGACCAACCTTCAGTGAGTAAGCACTAACGATGCTTATTTTAACAGGTATGGTGTTGCCCCGCAGCAATCAGTTAGTCAACAGTCAACCAGTGGTTTCAATGAAAACAGTAAAAGTCTAAAACGCATGCACGTAGATCTACCGAACGAAAACAATACTTCTAAAATAATATTGTACAACGTGCCCGTCAAAAATAGGTACCAAGGTTTTCAAAACATGACCGAAGAAAATTCGCCAAACGAAAGGGAAGAAAGTAAAGAATTAATCATTAAAAAAAACCTTTTATGTCCATAAAGCACTCGACTATCCCCTATTTATCAGTTAACCAAAAGCTATTACAAAAGACAATTTTTGTACTAAATTAGAAAAAGACACTAATTTAATTCAACTCAATAGAGGACTATAGATAATATTGAAAATTTTGTGAAAAAGAGAAAATGGAGCATCACACATGTAGGGATCCTATCCACAAAACTTTTTCAGTTGTCATAAAATATCTGCCAATTACCTATTCAAAAGAGGCAATATTTAACAAACATTCAAAAAAATATCAATTTTTAAAAGTTGTTAGACTGTTCCAAAGAGAACGTAAACCGTTAACTACCGTTGCTGTGGATTTAACTGATAATGAAAATAACAATTTAAAGAATAAATCAGTATATATATTGTGACGTACCTGGGAAACGGTACTCTCACGACAAATAAAATGATATAAAGGACGGGT
>BOPP01000291.1:1060349-1072073 GCA_017312745.1 Gryllus bimaculatus | reverse complement strand
TATTATCGCTAGACTTTTCCTTATCTTGGCACCCTCGCGGGCGAGCAAGGTAAGACACTACGGAGCTGGGGACACGATCCACACACCACAGCGGTCTGGCGAGTACTCAAATTTGTAACATAGCAAAAACACATGAATAAACTACAAATCATTCAAAACAAGTACTTAAGAAGAGCCGTACAAGCCCCTTGGTTTATTCCAAATAGCAAATACACAGAGAGCTGAACATTCCTCCCATTAATGAATATATTCAACAGATTTTTCTCATTTCTTCCGTCTTGTACAAGTGCACAAATATTTAATCTAGGGAAAAATGCTTCCATTCCAACCCGCATTATCTCCTGACACCCTAAAGACTCTCTTAAATCACCTTAACTTAGAATAAATTCCATCCCCTCCCATTAACCAATTCTGCTGCTGTAAAGTCAAGTAAATTATGAAAAAAAGTGAAAAAAACTAAAAGAATTTCTTCTAAATTACTGCTCTGCAGACCTTGTTTTCTAGGTAGCCGTATGTTCCTCCTCAAATACTGTTAACCGAAAGACCAAAATTATGTGTATTAATAAATTGTATAACAAAAACCCCTGAAAGACATATTATGCAGAACAAACAGTGAATAAATAAAACAAAGGCTTTGAGTGAAGTACCCCAAAATCCAAGTACCCGTCTCAAACTCGCTTAGTTTAGATCGATTGACGAATATCAATTGTGGAGAAAATTGAAGATCGGTTTACGCTCTAGAGTTAACCACTGGAGGACTATGGGCATTCCATTCTCAGCTGATTTAAGTCAAAACCCCTCAAAACGTGGATTCTGACTTCACAACGTGTTAGAGGAAGTAATTTACTACATATAAGAAAAATATTTATCCACTTTTTCGATATCAACATCTATCCAACATTTTCGCCATACGATTAAATTACATTGTGTCTTACTATACAAGACTATACAAGACTTACTACTTACTATACAAGAAAGTTAAAATCAAAATTTGGAGACCTGGAAATAATATTTAAACATACACTTGTGATACATTAGTGTATTGTCAACATTTCAGTACTTTAAAACTAAGTGTACTTAGTGATGTCTGTTAAGATGAGTTCAATATATGTATTGATATGCTCAGAGAAACAGTTTGTTCTAATTGCGGGCCACTTTGAAGTTTAACTCTTTTGAAGTTAGTCCTATACGGTGTCTACGACCAATTTAAGCTCACATGCTTTGCTGCGAAGCCATGCGAACATCTGAATGTATCTCCGAGCTTGTTATTAGCTCAGGAAGTTTGTGTGCAAATCATTGGAGCGTTGAAATGAAGAAAAAGGTGATGACCAATTCCTATTTTCTTAATTAAAAAATTGATGTGGGCGCCTAAGGTATCTTATTTACTCGTCACATTTCATCGAAGGATGCACTGGCATTTACATATCAGGCAAATTCGACCAAAACTACAACAAAGAATTCGACTATTACAACCTCTTTTGAGGGAACCTACACTCCCCTTGGAACTTCGCCTGGCACTCTACAAAACGTGTTGCCGGCCTGTGTCCATCTACGCTGCGGCAACGTGGTGGACTACAGCACAGAAGTACAAGGATACACTTGAGCTGGTACAGAACAAAGTTCTACGGCTCATAGCTCGCCCTCCGTTTCGGAAACGGTTGAAAGTACTGAGGAAGGAACTTGATATCGTGTCCTTCACTCAATGCTTGAGACGGCTTTCGTTTAACGAAGCCTATCAAGCCTTTCAAACCGACGAAGCTTCGGCAACGCTTAAACAATTAGTTCGACGCATTCTCACTATAGGACAAAGAAGACAAGCACTCCCCTCTGGTATCCTGAGGTCGAAGTGCAATACGATTTGGTTATTGACCAACACAAACCCACACCAGCCACTCATACATAGTAGTAAAACGCGAAATGCGTGCGAACTGCAACACAACTGCCAACACACAAACCATCGGCTATGCCGAAAAGAAATACTTTTATAAGTGTCTGTTTGGAGTGCAATGCTTTTACTGAAATCACCAGGCGGGACTAATGAAGATTGCAGGAAGCAAAGAAGTCGCGAGGAAGGAAATAATATTTTGATGGTCTTCAGAGAAAACATCAAGCAATTAGGACTATCGGATGGATTTTTCTACAGCGTAGAAAGTAACCAAAAGTAAAAATAAAAATCGTAAATGTCCAATTTGACGAGACGAAAGGAAAAATCTTGGCATGGAGTGGAGTTGACTCAATTTCTCTAAAACTTACAATGATATGAAACTCATTAATAATGTTTAACAACTTATTAGTATATATTACTTTCAGCCAGAAAAAAACTAAACACACACCATGTTACTTTTATTCAAATTTCCCGAGATATGAAAACATTATCCATAATGTATACGATTTCCAGAGATCTCCTTTAAATTTGCGAATGCATACTTCTTCTGTTATAGCATTGAAGAAATGAATAGTGGTGTTGCTTAGAAGAAACCTAGAGATAGGTATGATCAGCTTTCTTCCGCCAAGAGTATAGATCTTCACGGCTGAAACTTCTGACAATTTCTCACAAGTCTCACTACATTATGAAGCAGATTTTATCTCTATGATTCTCTTATTATATTGCGAAAACTGATAAGCATTTAAATGGTGTAGTAACGAAACTTTTTTTAATCAAAATTAATCAAGTTTTGAGTTGATCTAGAAGAATGATAATAGTTTAGAGCAGGTTTGTCGCACGGAATTTTTTTCTTATTTTAACTCGTTTGTCGTCCTGTCAGATACATCCTTACCTCGGGAGACCCTGCAATTGTGTGTGGTATTTTAATAATTTATTCTTGAGTATTGAGACCACTGTCTTGACGTATTATAGCATTTATTACCGTCATGATGATTCATTCTACATTGGCTCAGATGCATTTTCTTTGCCATTCCTTTTCGTTTACTTTGGTTTAGCTTCGTATGTTGGAACCTTGCTTTAAATGTCGTTACTTACGTTTCCCCGCAGGAATTATGCAGTTCTTGCAGCTAGCATGTTTTCATTTGTGTTTCTCGTGGTAGGGTCAAAATGTACAATCTTGTAGAGAAGATTGTCGTTTCTGATGCTGCAGAAGTTGCAATTTGTGCTTCTGTTTTTGTAATAATTGAATTTGTCCTGCTGGAGCGTCGTAATGACCAGTATTGGGCGTGTATGACGTTTCTATTCGTTCACTAGGACGTTTGTAGTATTAAGTAGTCCCGACTTAGGACTATCATGCTAGTTAATTACTTTACAGTCAAAGAATCGGGGTTGTATTGCGCTCATTAATGGAAATATTCAAAATATACTGCAAAATTAGGCAGTAAATTACTATGATGTAGAAACACACTGTTCGTGATTAGAGCTTCTATGATATTGCAGTGCAAAAAACTTCAGTTATACGAATCGATCTAAACACTCGCGATGTGAGCTGTGAGGCCAGTAGACATGACACGGCTTCTCGGAGCAAACTGTAACGATAATTGCTTTGCGCGTTGCTGCGTTGAAAGATGAAACTACCTCTAAGGATTCAGAAAGGTTTAAATAATAAAAGTTTTACAATATGAAACAGGAACTCCTTACAAAAAAAGAGAAAAAATAAGGTCGTGTATTTTGTTGACCTCATTAGTATGCAACGGTGAGAATTAAGAGGGGTTTGTGGAAAATGCTAAAACGGCTTGAAAAGGGATACCTCATCTGTCTACAAGCACTGTGTCATCCAGAACAGCGTTCTCCAACTGGAGAATAAATGACGTGAGAGCATCGTTCCGCTCCGCGGACAAGCGCTCGGAGAAGCAGTGCGCGCAAAGGAGGGAGGGGAAGACGGCGGTCGCTGGTGGCGAAAACTTTGACAGTGGACAATGGGCCTTTGCTGGTGTTTCAGGCGACATGAAAGGGAAACCATCTACTCCCGTTAATTTTCATTCGGTTTCGGAAGAAAGGTATCCTTTTGTAGATATTGAAACAATGGCGAAGTGTTTAGTGTGTTCGAAAAAACTGCAGCATGTTAGAAGCCCAACCTATAGATTCATTTAGTAGCTTTGCGATCCAGAAAAACCTGCGAGATAAAAATAACTCGAGAAATTACTTAGCCCAGAATCATGGGATGAGTAAATGAATTTGTAGATTGAAAATTAAGTAAACGATACTGAAAATCACGAGGATTAACAACATCCTCAAATAAAACTACATACAAATGATCAAGCCTGGGGTCCAAATTATCGTACGTGACCCCTTTCAAATCTTCTCCTGAAGACTACGAAACAATAAGACGCAATTTTTTAATATGTAATAACTACAGAAATTCCCTTTCAAATTAAATTTTGTATCAAATTGCATTTACTTCACCACAACTCCCCTGCTATAAAGTACGAGGTAATTGTTGAGTAAGAACAAACGTCAGCAGACAACGGCCAACTTTGAACAGAAAAACTTATTGCCGGTCCCTGGTAACGAAATAGTGGGTAAATATGGAATATAAACAGAGGAAATTACATCATATAACACGCTGTACAATCAGAACCAATGTTCCGTTTCTCCTTGATACCGAAAAATCGAATGGCAAAAACTCAGCGTTTGTCCGTGTATCCGCCTGTCTGTTTATCTGCTTCTCTGTGATCAATGCTAGCGCCTAAACCGTTCAGACGATTTTCTCCAAAATTGATATTCTTCGCTCTATTTGAAGATGCTAATATGTCATTGGCCCCATCATATGGATGTCTTCTATTTTGAAACAGATGCCTTGGTTTTTATTTTTTCTCTATGGTTCTGCTATAGAAAAGACCATATGTGGGGTGCTAACAAACATAAAAATCTTACTTTTATGTTACAGTTATAGTTTAACATCCCATTTATCATTTAATTTTAGAGAACATTTTATCATCTTATCCGGTGGTACCCTTTCTTCCTGATCCTAACACGTGAGCAAAATATCTACCAGCGCACCACAGATTAGTGTGACTGAAATGAAATTTCAGCTAAAATGTTAGTCACTAATATGGTTAGGGGACATTACGTTTTGAGTTCTTACTAATCCACTGCTTTGAAATAGGACGAAATCGTTGTACACTTTTGGTTAATTGGAGCGAGTACGTAATAAGTTATAAACTTATAAGGAAGAATATGGTGGAACCAAAATTGTTACACGCCGAACTATGGTCGTTATTTTTGGTTTCTATCTATTTGATCATAAGCGTAGGTGTACGTTTACTCCTAATGATTCTTAATAGCTCTTTTATTGGTGTTTTCTTAATTATTTTTGAGCAGAATATCCGAGCACGTCAGTTGTGTTAGGTGTACTGAATACTAAATTTTGTTGACATAGAACGCTGAGTTCGGCGAAGTTTGCAATTCCCTCATAGTGTACTCGTTAATGACGCACATTCTATTTTGTTTCCGAATGGTTATTACTACGAGAAATTACTCTTGACTTGTAGTGACTTATCTAAATGAACAGATATGCTTTCCCCAAATATCCACTTCATTATTCTTTTAATTAGAATTATCCATTTTCAGTAAACAATTTTTGGATACTTTAAAGATTTTTTGAATGTTAATTCTCATAATTATTTGTCGGTGGAGAATTCTTGTTAATTTGACGGGAAGGATACACACTTAAAATAAAAATACACAAGAATTTCATTAAATTGCTTGCCGCTACTCTACTCAGTTTACTGTAGTTTTCATTGCACACTCAAATATACAAATATTGCACTAAGTACTAAAAATTAAAATTTTCTCTTACGATTACGATATCAACTGTAATGAAGGATATCTTCATTTTAAATATAGCGCTTATACATTAAGGTAATAACTCAATAACTGATAATAATTAACGATAATAACGGGTAAGAAACGTAAAATAAAATTGGTTACGAATGTAACGAGTTTCCAGAACGTGGTTAGAAACACATCTAATTTATACATGTATACAATTTTGAGGTAGAAAATATTGACATCAAATACTGAGGGGCTGTCTCAAAGAGAAAATACGGAAGTTGAATGTTAATGTTTTCAATACGGACAACATCAAAAATAGATAATGTACGACTACATTACATATAATAAATCGTTTGAGATATTTGTCGTCCTTTTTGCATATGCTTAGTGCACCTAATTCGCCCGACGCTATCGTGGCGCACCAAGTGCCGATCACCGAGAAAAGCAGGAAGTTGAACGAGGAGCTGAGACGTCTGGACCCGAAACTGTCAGCTGCTAGCAGGTTAATGAAGCACGTTTGCGATAGAGTAAGTGGCCCGACCCTTCTCGGTCCTAGTGAATCGTCGGACATGGGTATAACGTGAACAGTAAGACCAACATGTTGAAATGAGGTTTAATCTCGTATATAACATTGTTGTTCAGAAGGATTTTTTGAAATTCTTCATATAATTGTTTAACGCAAAATTTACACTAGCAAGTATTGCCTCGGTATTGGAAATATTGTTTACAGTATGACCTGAGTAAAATGGTAGTTACGCCCTCAGGAAGAAACAATTCGAAAATGTCAAAATATGGCGATTTTATTTGAAAAAATATTTTTTTCAAAATTTCCCTTTGTGTGCGGATATTTTACAGAGCATTTTTGATAGGATTTTATTTGAGAAATTTATCTGTCAAAATACCAATAGAAAAATTCCTTAAAGTGGATTTATGTGCGAGTCATAGACGTTTTGGAGTTACCTTCCTTGAAAAACTGCACTTTTAATGTTAAAATGTAAAATAACCTATTGACGCTTACAAATTCGAAGTGTGATATCTATCCTTTTAAACGTTTGTTCGCAGTAAAGAACAAGATGTTCACGAGGCTTATTATACACCTTATCCCTTACATGAGGCGCAGATCCAAGGAGGGTAAATAAGGGACATTCCCCCCAAATTTTTAAGTAACCATTAATTTTAATTTGCACGAAATTTTCAAGCAAAAATATTTTCGGATAATCATTAAAACAAATAAAGTTGTATCGCAGTAAAAGCTGAGTTTAGCCCGCGTCGTTCTCCATAATCTGTAATATGACACATTCGACCGAAACATCTTAATTTATTGATCACACGCGACTCACAGTCTGGCATTTATATATTATCCCTAGGATAGAGAAATATAACTAGAGGCGGATTTTGAGAACCTAAAACACCGCCAAACATGGACATTCCCCGGTCGTTCTGTCTCAACTCGACACGCTGCGATTTTTAAAAAAATTATTAAAACTTTGTGGGTATTTTACATAAGACCCGTGGGACAATTTCAAAATTTCCCCAAAATGGCTTCAATTCTTTTCTTTAATTTTTTTGAAAGAATAGAGTGAAATACACGTACAAACATGGTAGGATCAGATTTTCACTGTTAACTTTGAATTTTCGAAAATGTCAAAAGATCGATATTTTTGGCGTCTTCCTACTATTACAAAATTGAAGATTTTACCTTTAAGTAAAAGTTATTCTCCATAGTTCTTTCATTAAGGCCGTGTTCATTTTTTGAAAATTTTGGTAGATTTCGCAGAATATTGCGAGCAATATGTGCATTAAAAAAAACGACAAAAACAAAATTTTTTCAAAAAGTCTCCAAATTTTTATTTATTTTGAACTTTTAGTACGGATGGTGGTAATTGTAAGGTTTAAGATGACATGAAATTAATTTTGCTGTATTATTTTGTTTATTCAAAATTTATACTAATGTATTTTTTTCTAAATATCTCACGCCGTTAATATGCACATTTCCAACTATTTGTATACCCTATTGCATTTGTGAGTGACAGCGCTTCAAATGATTTGTAACAAAGTTTTTAGAAAACTCAAAATTTCGTCCACGTTTTATGGGAAAGGGTTTCAAATTTAAAGTAAGGCTTAAACACTTTAGTAAAACCGTCTCCAAATTTTTCAACCAAAAGTTTTACAACATTTTTAAAAGTAATTTTTTATTTCTGTTATTAGGAAACCGACAAATTGAGCAAATGTGAAATAAAGTATGTTTGGGTGGCGGGTAGTTGATGGCAAAGGAAAGAGGATGAGGACGATCCAAAGGCTAGCACCGGCCAAAGAAATTAGAAAACTTACTAGTACGAGAAAGTCTGTGCCATTCTGTAGCACCTCCAGTTTAATTTTAAGCATTAGGTAGCACAACCGGACTGGGGCACCTCTGAAAACCCTTTTGATCATCCCGGTTGACATATTCTCTGCCCTTGAAATCCACGTCAATTAAATGTGAACTTAATATATCCATTCTGGCTTCAGTTATATCGCTTCTGAATGTGAATGATGTGTGCTCTTTGGTCAGAAAGGAAAATACAGTACTTTTACTTTCTCCTTTAGATTGTTACGTAGTAAAAAGAAACTACTGTTATGCTGCAAAGGAAAGGGCATTTTTTTGTCAGAAAAACTTGTACTGTGCCTCTCTAATATAACAAGTGGATAACTCCATTTTATTTGTGTAGCATATTACTTACTAGAAAACTGTGCAGTCAGAATCCAGGTTTTATGAGTAGTTTATACCTAAAACATTGATTTAAGGTAAATTTTGTTTTTTTGACCATCTGTCTGTTAAGGCTAGCCCGCTGGTTCTGGCAGAACTCCACGACATTAGCATTTGAAACGAATATTACGATTTTCGGAGACACTTTCATAAAGCCGCAATATATTCAAAATTTTCTTAAAAAGGACGCTTTCACAATGGTGTAGATCTCCTTTTAGTCGGATTCTCTGAATATTTTAAAATTACAAAAGTTTCAATAATGCGAGAAAGAATGTGTTCTAGCAATACTAATGTTAATTCACAGTACACTAAATAGATGGCACTAAGGTTCCTTGTAGAAAAGAAAGGCGAAAAACGCAATGTAAAGACATAATTAGCTTTTCGTAAAAAGAAAAACAAAATTCTATTGAAATAGCTGTTTCTCTGAAAATAATTATCGCAAAATTAATAATACGTCGGTATCAGAAATGAAAATTACAATTTTTTTCTTTTTCGATATAGTGTAATCAAAAATGAAACTCGCATTTAACGAACTTAACACTAAATTACATCTGCTATGCTATTAGATCAGAACTCGAGCAAATTCAATGAGTGAGTAATTTACAAATGTAGTACATTGTCTTCTGAGATGGAATACGAGTAATATTCTAGGGATAATTAAAAACATATTGCAAAACAATCATGCGATTAATGAATAAAAATCTAGAACAATTGTTTCCAATAAGGCTCTTTGCAACCTTTGGTCATAATTCAGCTATTATTGTAAACAAATGACGGTTAGCATTCCGAATCTCAAACGTTTCACGTTTTTTTTTAATTGCTTTCCACCATTTGCTATATACAATTGTAATTGTGTTCGAGATGAGTAAATAAAAATGAGATGATAAAACATCGACAAACTAGCTCAATCGTTACCGAGTTACCAAATTGACACAATTATGAAACATATCCTCTTCTGCCGTCTATTCCATGAAATTAAAATGAGATTTCGCTGAATTGAAACAGCAATTTGCGATTTCCCTCCTCTAAATCCCCGATGGAGAGCATGTGTGAAATGAAACCACACCACACCTGTCGCTGTGAGCAGAGTAACCGCAGCACGATCACACACAGCGGCCCTGAAGGATTTGTCGATACACGAGCAACGAAGTGTAATGCCGTTTCAAGTTACGAAAGGCTAAGCAATACCTCGCAAGATAAATTTATCAGTGTGGCAATTTACTCGCAATGCAATTATTGGTTTGCTCGCTTGTCCACGATCCGTTCGTGTCGGGCGTTACAGTTCAGTTTTTCCCCTTTAAGAAGGAAGCAGCCAACAACGGACAGCTTTATTAATGCGATAGGTTTTGAAACGATCTGATGACATAGCTTGAATTAATATAACTCTACCATACGTCTTCAGTATTTACATGATTTGATAGTCTTGCTACTCTTTTGCGATAATACCAGCTATACATTTTTTCAGTAAATAGATTAATTTAAATATAATATTGTTACGAATATTGCATCACTTGCCGAATTCGCTGCGCGTGGATTGCGTCTTCTGCCGGCGCCCCACACACTCTTTATATTACCACGCGTTCCTCTTAGCAGTATCAGCCAGTCCGATGCACTGTCCACGGGTCCACGCACTTGACCAATATCTCATACAACACACCCTCGCGACAATTCCTTCGAGAACCAACTTCACTGCGCACACCAGGGTCACTGCACTGCTGTTTACCGCGATGCCCACTTCACAAGCCTCAGCTTCCACTGCCATACTTAAAACTGCTGACTGCCTGTTTCCCCACCTGCTACCACTGCTTACCGTAGATGCACCTTCACAGCTCAGCTTCCACTGCAGACTTCAGACATGCGCTGCTGGTTCGAACCGCCGTGCCACCACTCTTCAACCGACAATGCACATTTACAGCCAAGCAGCTCCTCCACTTCGGACACAACCTGACGGACTGACTGCTTCTGCTGCACTCACTGACGTCTTACACCCACTGATCTACTCACGTCTTCTACTAGACTTGACCTCGCGGCCGGCGCAGCGGCGCTTACCTGTCCGCGTTACTCCATGCACCCGGCCTAGTCTCGGCCGTTTTCCCCGCGGCTCGCGGAATAGTCCGAACCGTCTAGTTCGGGGGGAAGGGAAGGGGCGGTGCGACAAGAGACGCATCCACTGCGCAAAAGCGAATCGCAATGAGTGCAATATGCGTAACATTGCCCCTCCTTAGATGGATCCGTCCCGGAGCGCTTCTAGTAAATAATGCAGAATTGTGGCGTAATTGAAGCAGAGTTTCACCAAATTCTGAAGGTGGCCTTCTGCGATATGTGTACTTATTTCGTGATTACAAAATACACATCCTTTACTCGCGTTCGCGAGAGAAGCAGGTCATTTTCCGCAATATCGGTCCGCCGGCTTCTCCAATTCTTTCCATTTTTCGTGGTAATTCTTTCTTCTGATATCAGCAGCAAACCTCTTGTCATATCTAACCATCCTGGGCAACACAATTGCGCTAATGAATATTTCCTGGGGTCGTAAACCAGATGCCGTTGCACCTCCATTGCACACCACAACGCGCCAGTCCTTTCCGCCATTATGGAGACATAAACTCGTCAAATGTGAACAAATTTTTCATACATAATCACAAACTTCTTGTGGTGCTTCTGCGTCACTTTCATACCTCCCGCGCCACGGGCCAGCAACGAGCTGGGAAGTGGACGACCCGCGCATGTTTTCATTCGTGAACCTTTCAATTCGGTAGATAAAATCATTTGTCCTCTTCTGAGAGCCATCTTTATTTCTACAACTCGTTAAAAACTTCTTTTGCTGCGCTCTCCTCTTTTGCTGCTGCTTTCTTCTTTTGCTGCTCTTCTTCTTCTTTTGCTGCTGCTTCTTCTCTTTTTGCTGCTCACTTCTCTTCTTTTGCTTCTGATTCGCTTTTTCTGCTTTTCTGCTGTTTTTCTGCTGTTTGGGATTATATTTTCCTCGCTCTCAGCACTTTTCTTCTTTGTTCAACTTTCTCTTCGTTCTTTAAAATTATCTCCTCGATTTCTTCTCTAACCATGTATTATTTGGTGTTATCGCTTGTTCCAGGTTTTCTAAACACCTGTTTCTTCGTCAAATTCTGCACTAATTTTCTGTCAATTTTCTTCTCTGACGTGTTGTCAGTATTCCTTCCATTTTTTTTCGCATTCTGTTAGAAATCATAGTAATGCCTTTGGAGGAGATACCTCTCGTAAATGCGTCCTGAAAAGAACAACA
>BOPP01000291.1:1034486-1060324 GCA_017312745.1 Gryllus bimaculatus | reverse complement strand
ATGGGTTTATTTACACCAGTTCAATTCTACACACTCTTTTATTTACACCGTTTCTCTTCTTCTAGCAGTATCAGCCAGTCCGATGCACTGTCCACGCGTCCACTGCACTTGACTCAATTCTCTACACAGACCACAATTCCTTGCGCAGACCACACTTCACTGCGCACACCAGGGTCCACTGCACTGCTGTTTACCGCGATGCCCACTTCACAAGCTCAGCTTCCACTGCAGACTTCAAACTGCTAACTGCTGTTTCCCCACTGCACCACTGCTTACCGAGATGCACCCTTCACAGCTCAGCTTCCACTGCAGACTTCAGACTGCTGCCTGCTGTTCAACCGCTGCACCACTCTTCACCCAATGCACATTTCACAGCAAACGCTTCCACTTCGGACACAACTGACGGACTGACTGCTTCTGCTGCTACTCACTGACGTCTTACTACCCACTGACTTCTACTCACGTCTTCTACTAACTGACTCGCGGCCGCGCAGCGGCGCGCGCATTTATACCTGCCCGGCGCTAGTCTCCAGGCGTTTTCCCCGCGGCTCGCGGATAGTCCGGAACCGTCTAGTTCGGGAAGGGAAATGTGTAAGAAGTGAACTGTGTAAATAAACCATCAAGAGAACGGAATCGTGTGTAAAGAAAAATAATTATGTGTAATATATCTGTAAATAGACCAAGTAGATTTTAGTGTGTAATTGTTCACGAATAAAAGTTTTTGTTTAAATATTCTGTTGGTTTTAATTCACCACGAGAAACGTTTCAATATATTGATATCAAATAAAATATCTGTCACCAGTAATGAAAAAGATCAAAGAATTTGAAACAATAATTAAACAGATCTTATCAACGAAATGTATTCTTCAACTGTAAAAGGGATACCATTATCCGTAAGGAGGAATGAAATCCTGCAGTCTCAACTCACTAACATTCGTTAGTTCTATTTTTTTCTTATTCATGATTTTGTTGGAATTAGACGCACTGTTGACACAGTCTTAAGTTTAGAGGTGGAACTCGCAAGCTTTGGAACCCTACTTTTGTGTATCACAAGGGAATGCCGCGATGTGACATGTCGAAATCCTCCTTTCATCGGAAGCACATGCGGTATTAATTTCACGACATAACTTTTGGGAGCCGATACACACTGCATTCTAATTAAAAAACACTCTGAATTTTCAAATTGGCCCTATGCTTTCACCGTTCTAAGCGAGGGGCAGGCGGGAAGGAAGCTGCCCCTCCCAGCAGCTAAAATATGAAACTAATAACACTAATATGAACTATACATGGTCTAAACTACAAATACAAGTTATTCCGAATTTTAGATTTATCCGTTGTTCATTTTTGTGAGAAATACATTTCGTCGAGATAAACCTTGCCGCAACCGCTCATCTTCCATCCAATATGATCTACCTCCCCTGGAGCTCTTTCCTCACGAATTTCAGAGATCTTGTGTGCGTCTACTGCTAAACGGGTTACTTGGGTAATCGAAAGATCGGTGCACATTGGAAAAGTGCAGTAAACTTGTAAGTATTTCGAAATTTTCGAATGAGAAAATTCATTTTATCGACACAAATAGACACAAATTAAAGAACGGTAATTTTCGCGAACAAAAAACCAAACTCTCTTCATTATATAATGTCATTATAAAGTGGTACTATAGTTATATGATAGACGTTTTCAATATTTAATAATTAATAACAAATAAACAAACAAACACACGCCAACACGTAAACACGTAAACTTAATTAAATTATAAATAAATAAATAAATAAATAAATAAATAAATAAATAAATAAATAAATAAATAAATAAATAAATAAAGTTTTAAAATCGTAAGATTAGCAACATTTGTAAAAGAGTCATTTTCGTTTCTGAGTTGTAGAACATTTATTTGCATGGGTACACGAATTGCAAGTATGCATTCATTTTTGCTAACACCTTGTCTTCAAAAAGTGTTTCAACTTTGTATGTGTTTTTCAAAAAGTTAAAATATGAAATAGTAAATGAACGAAAACTATTATAAACAAATTTGTATATACGCAGTTAAATATTACTCACTTCAAATTGTGTGTGTTAGAATACCCTTCTAAATTTGTGGCAAATACTACAAAAGTTTCCAACGCTTAGTGTTATCGTATCGAATAAAAAAAGGTAGTCCTAAACACATTATAATAAGTTTACGATTATTATAATACGTTATTTATTTTTCCACAAATACGTTGCGTCTGAATTTTTTTCTGCTGTTAATCTGTGAGCAATGTGACACCGTCAGAAACAAAGCACGGGAAATTCGAATTTACCATTTCGAAAATTCCCAATTTTCGAAACTACAGAGAGT
Organism: Gryllus bimaculatus; assembly: GCA_017312745.1. Classification (NCBI taxonomy): domain Eukaryota; kingdom Metazoa; phylum Arthropoda; class Insecta; order Orthoptera; family Gryllidae; genus Gryllus; species Gryllus bimaculatus. The sequence goes on along the minus strand of BOPP01000291.1, from coordinate 1,057,983 downwards.
GCGCCGAAAAACGACTAGTACTACTTTCTATTCCAAAAAGTGGGACATGTTTCTGAGAAAATAGTTTAAAATTTAAAAATCGCTTTCGTTTGAAGCACGAAATACTGGTATTATCGTACAATAAAACGTGACCACATTTTATGATAAGTAGAAAAAATGGATATTTTGCCATTTTTGAAAAATTATGGATTAACAACAAATATGAGACCTACATCATTCTCTTAAGAACCCTTCTAGCCATAGAAGAAATTTGCAGCAGTTTTTCAGAAAAAATAATTTTTTGCCTATATTTCGCTCCAAGTACACGAAAACTCATATTTGCGGAAAGCTGAACATGAACTTATTGAAAGATCCGTCTTTAAGGAACAGATTTATTCAGGAAAAAATCTCTTCAATATTGTCATTGTAGGAAGAAGTCCATAAATAATTGCAATTTTCTAAAAATTTGGAATTCCAACGATCGTGATACCTGCACCATTCTCTTAAGCGTCCTTTATGTTATACGAGGACTAAGTTTGATCCAAAAGTTTGGTTTCGCTTTTTAGAAATGTTTGAAAACGTTTAAGGTTACTAAAATATTCGTTCGAAACTCTCAAAACCTGGAGTTCATTCAGACCGTTTGGATTCAGTATTGATTGAGGAAACAGTTGTGGCGTCGTTAACACGAGGGCCAGAACCGTTAGGTCGGTGAAAGTACGCTGCGGGGGAGGAAGGGGTTGAGCCTGAACTTCCGGGAGTTTGCGCTCTGGCGGTTGACTCAGGTAGAGCCGCAGAGCCAAAAATACCGTAGGCTGTAAACTCCGAGGGTGCTAGCCGGCGAGCCTCGCTTACGGAAGCAGGCGAGCCAACCTGAGAATCCTGTGTGTGGGCGTAAACCAAGCTGCTGGCCAGCGAGCCTCGCGGCCGCCAGCCGGCGAGCCTATCTATGGAACAGTGGTGGGGGTGTCAGCCTCAACTATTTAACGCGGCGCCATCTGCGCCCGCGCTCTCATTCAGTTTGCATCGGGAAGCTTGTACGTGTATGAACAAGGGGTGTAGGAGTGTGGGCGAGATGTCCGGAGAGTAAGGGCCAGACGATCTCGCGTGCTGTAGGCACACGGTCGCCACGACCGGGTTAAATTTTGGCGTCAGGCCATGTGACGGTAATTATCACGGGACGGAGGTCCGACAGCTCGCATCACGCGTGGCTTGTATTTTCTGCGGTAAAGCAGTGTTCTGAAAGGAAAAGGTTGCCGGAGTGTTTTAATATTAGCAATTCATTGTAACTTGTACATAATCTTTAATATATTATTTGTCTTTTGTTATTGAAATTTATTTCTTATTTCACTACGTCACACAGTTCATTTTGCAAACACGTTCAGGGATGTACACTTTCTACAGAATTATAAATACTAGTTTTAGAAATCAAAGAGTTGATAATATACATTTTGAAGTACTTTTTAATCATATTGATGCGCAAGGACAATTAGATTACAAATTTTTCGAATATTATGTATAGTTATAATACAAAGCTTGTAACAAAAACATATTTTACATTAGAAATATCAATACGCACGCTCTACACTTACGTTTAGAGTAAACAATGTATATTCGTATTTAGAAAATAACTTCAAAATAAACATCTATGGTGTCGTTTCTAAGGTACGTCGTCTTTAGCATCAAACAAATAAATATCCTTTAGTAATAAACATCTGTTATAAAAATCCACTTACATTTTTCTCTTCGTTATTTACCATTTCTATATGAAACTATATTGTAGATTATAAACAATCTGCGATGCACAAATAATGTTTTTTGTCATTTCACAAATCTAAAATATATACTATTATTCAATTTGTTTTCAATTTCAATCTTTTCAATTTCTTTTGCCGAATACTTTTTTAATTACTTGCATTAGTAGTGCTGCAATATAACACCATTTTTTCCTTTTTGGAATATTCGCAAGAAAACTTTTCTGTTGCCGAAGTATTGCGCTAGCTTTCGTTTTGTATTCGTATAAATTTAAACAGAATATTACGTGAATAACAACTCATGTAGAAAATACTTTTTAATAAAACCCTACAAAATAATAAAAAATCAAAGATAGCATAGAACATAATTAGAAAGATAAACATGTGGTTCTATATTATAGCATGATAAGAGTTTTTTTCCTTTTTAGGTGATTGGTACAAATATATGCCACCCTACTTAAATTATCAAAAGGACACATTTAATCCATTTCAGACAAGGACATTTACTGTTCTAGAAACACTTTTAAGCAAAATAAATCCAAAATATTAATTGCCTACTTTCTGCCCTATAAAAGGGTTAAAGTTGCTCGAAAAACCTTGGTATACACAGTCATTTATTAAATAAAACAAAGTATATGAAACATTTCGAGAATTTAATGTAATAATTAAATTAATTATATTTGAATGAAGCCTTTAAATCAATGAATGAAAGAATTGGTGGCGAAAACCAATATTATGAGGATTTCAGGTTTCTTCATTTATTAGAATGAATATGCAATCACCGCTCGGGTTTTCAGTTATTCTGATAGGCTTGTAGTCTCGAATCACTGAAGCAATAAAAAATGCATGGAAGCCATGTATTTACTAGACAGCACATAACATCCAAAGCGGAAGGTATTCCTTAACTGCATCCAGAGTCAGGGAAATATTCTTCCGAATTGGAAGTATGAAGCAATCAAGTAGCATTACGTGCATACATTGAGAATGTAGTCTTTATAAAAAAACAACATAAACTACACTCATTGATTTGCAAATTAACAATTTTTAAACTGAATAGATAGAATATATGATTACCGATATAAAAGATAATACCATGCCCAGAAAACAATACAACTTATTTAAAAAATTAACAACCAGTAAAAATAATTCCAAAGACCTTTAGTTCAAGAAGTTGAACCCAAAAAAATGAATATGAACATCAGTAAAAACCCTTATTTACATCCATACACTTGGCACCTACTTTAGTTGAATATACTTTAGGTTAAATATTAACTTTAAAAAAATGAACTTTTGTACTAGTGTTTCCAAACAGAACATAGACTCCTTCGGTTTCAAAACAATTTTAAATATTCGGATGTTCTTGAATGAATATTTGTATAACTACAGTAGCTCTTCACGATTCCTGTTACACAGGTTATAAAAATAGTTATTCCTACACCTCAGGGCTCCATCTTACGGAGTCCTCGATTCCGTAATATGCTTTAGGCAATACGACCTTGACTTCGAGTAGCTAAACGGGTTATAAAATGAATAGAATAGTATTTGCGGTTAAGTTGCGTATTTCTTCGCATTTTAAACGTATTACTGCATTTAAACTGTCAGAATTTCTACGCATTAAGCTAGCGGAAGAATTAAATGCATATACGAGTAGGTATTTATTACCTGAGAAAAGACCACCACCATCCCTTGATGTCTGTTCTTCAGCAGCGTGCCGAACGGTTGACTTCTCAGGAGAGTCCTTTTATTACATCCACGCATCTCTTTGCTTGGAAACCATCCACGTCCACGCCTTCACTCTTCTCATAAACGCCTCCTTTCCTTCAGTAGTCGTAGAATAAAATTCACTGTTCTCTCAGTTTGAGTAATGTGAGATTTGAGAAAGACGAAATAAGAAATAAAAGTAGTAAAGAAACAACTTATGTTAATTTCTTTATACTCAATATGGTTCAATAATTCAAGTTCAGTACGTCATATAACTGCTAGAACATACGCACGTGGTCTAATTAATAACGTATAAGTGAAATACAAAATCCATTTTTAAATTAAGGTTGAGATTATCGTTTCTTTTTTTTAATTAATGTAGAGATTGTAAAATAAGCATATTTAAGGTGTTTTAGTTACCTCTTTTCCGATCTTCAGATTAACGTTTAAAGAACAATCGCGTGGAACACCAGTTTTGCTTCCGATAGAAATTTCTTCATAGAACTGGCGAAAAATGCTTGAGTATTTCAATTTTCTATGCCAAATTCGCTTAAAATGCTCGAAAATTCTGTGATTGCACTATTCAAGCATGAAATTCACGTCGACCGCAACCTGTGCAGTGCTCTCTATCCGACTATTGCTGAATTAGATTGATAGGTAGCGGCAGAATTTTGAAACTTTGAGCGACAGTATAGAATCGCTAGAATGAGCGGTTACAATACATGAAAGTACAATGAATACATAGAATTGATACACACTCTCTCAAACGCGCTCCCTTTAACAGTGAGAATCAAGATCACGCGCATTGTTGCTGCCAAAAAGGTTCAGTGGTGCCGGGCATTATACTTTTCTTGGTTCTTCTCTGACTTGGTTGAAAAACATCCTGAGCAGGAATGTCAAGCAACAATATGTTCTATTAATATCGGAAACCTTGGAGTGGTACAACATAATATTTTTATTTTCTTCTTTTGCACCTTGCTTTTGAAACCTTGCGCTGTGAGACCAGCGGAAGTGACAAGAAAACAGCCGTTGTTAGCAAAAGAATAAATATCATTCTGAACTGGGACTAAAAGTTATCATATAAGTAGATATCAATACTCTGTCCTTCTATTTAATAGCTCGTCACTCGGGAATCCGTAACGTGACTCCGCGTGCACTGTTCAACACATCCATTAAGCAGTTTTATTAATCAGCAGAGCCAGAAGCCAGAAGAGAAGTCCTTACACCCGCAGGCAGCGCCGTCACTATCACATTCACTAACGCTTCTCGTTGCTTGCACTGTTGCCGGAATGACTTGGCCCGCCCTCTCCGTCCGCTGGGCACCATTTTATACAGTCCGGGATAAAGGCTAACCGACTCGCCCGGCCGGTGCGATGGCGCGCCGGGTCGCATTGCTGTTAATACTGCACGCTGTAGTAATGAATAAGTTATCTATTGTCAACATTATTTCAGTATACTTTGGGGATATTTAGAATAATGATTTTTCTGTTAGCATGCCATTAAATTATTGATCATTTTTCAGTTGTTCATCTTCCAGTTTTTTTTCAGGAGTTCATCAACTTGTGTACACCAACAATATATTCCGTGTATATCAAAAACCGTATGTAAATTAAAACGTGTACTTAAACGTCGGAACTCAGAAATTATTAACCAACGGAGAAAAAAACACAAAAATTCATGAGCAACACAATGGCATGTTCTGGTGTAACATGACTATTACATACGTCCTTCTCCTCATTTAAAGTGCAATAACGTAGCCATTTCCCTTCCATAAACTAATTTGACAGACATTTGACGGTTGATTTAAAATATAACAAAGAATATTTGTAAAATCTCAGGGAGGCCCGTAAGATGAAAATGCACACTACTGACAGTTTTGCAGGTAAAGAATTTGAAAATTTCCCATGTAAAATCCAGTAAACGACGGAACAATTAGGTGACCCCGGTTTTATGTTTCCCCGGACATGTCCTCTTCTCAGAACAATCAAGTTTTCTCCGTGTACAGTAATTCAACCCCTTGAGAGTGCATTCCCCCAGAGGAGAAGGGGTCGCTTCGTGTCTGGCTGGTATTGATGAGGGATTACACGGGAGAGAAGTGACTGCAGGAAGAATGTTCATTGGCAAAATTACATTTCTTCTGAAAAGACTAGCTTTTCTGTTAATGCCACAATTTTACACCTTTATTCTTGTACAAATATAGATTAGCAACAACTGCTGCTGCGTCATTACTTCACAATTTGTAAGTACATTTATTAGAATTTTGACCACATCACTAAAACCCTGGAAGTTATCGAAATCCACCATACGCTACTTGTTTTATGATAAATTGTTTCATATTGCTGTTTCTTTAGTACTAGGAGAGTTGAGGGAGCGGTTTAATCCAAATGAGCTTTGTGGTTTTTATATTGAAATTTTACTTGAAGATTGAGTGGATTCACAAATATACACTTAAGTGAATCAACAATAATATTGTTAGTATGCTTTTAAATAAGTATATTTTTTTATATTCAACTATGGACCGTGGTATGCCCTTTGTAAACGGAAATTTCGTTTCTCCTCTAAACGCGGGATACCACACCTGGACGGGATGGATTTTCCTTTCGTAAGCCATCCCAGGACGGAAGGAACCTTTACCTGTCTTTCCTCTCATTTACGGTGCGCAGTCTACAGGCGCTGATCGCTTGGCGATGCCGTGCAAAGACGCTGGAAGTGTGTCACAGGGAGTTTTCGGCTTCGTTGCGTGTGGTTTTGGATACAAATATTTTAAAATCAAAGTGTTTCTATTTCTTTGTGGATGTTTTTTATAGAAATATTTAATTTACAATACAGCGTCTTCTATGCACTACGTATAATATTAAATTATCGTAACTGTAAGACATACTATTAATAAAACGACACAAATTGTCTTAAATTTAATACAGCCATTGATAAATAAGGACCACACTTCATTGAGGGCCAATTACTACAACTCCCCATCAATAGCTGCGATGTTAAAAAAAACAGATTGTGTAGAAACATTACGTTTGAACAGAAAAAAATTCCAAAAATATTTCTGAAAAATTAATTGAAGCTAAGTGAGTATTTCGCCCACTCAGGCCCCGTTTCAGTGTTGCAATGGATGATTACAAAGGCTGTTTCTATGATAAGCACCTAACATGAGGATGAATTTGAAACAGTCATTACAAAGAGAAAGGAAGAAATTCGATAACCCGTGTACATTCTAGATTACAATACATACATAGGAGGGGTAGGTGTGAAAGATCAGTACTTGCAAACATATCTAATTGAAAGGAAAAAAGCAAGAAATGGAGTATGAATTTTTGGATTTCACGTTCTTCATAAACAATTGCAAACAGTAATTAATTCTGGAGAAATTTCATCTATAAATATTAAGTATTTGTAACAAAACTAATTTAGTAATTCTATGGTTCGCCGGTAAAATGTAGTTTTAAGATTAAAAAAAAATTGTGAATGAATGCAATGTTGGTGCGAAACGTTGGCTGATTTAAAAACAACTGGGCAGGGTAATTAATTGAACAAATTATTATTAAATTAATGGGTGTCTTGTGCAAGTACTTGTGCAGTATTTCTGGATTCCGCCAGTTAGTTTATTTACTGTAAATTTTTTTCCTAATATATGGTACGTGTGTAGCTTGTGTAGAGGTTTGCGCTTCTTCATAAACAATTGTTTACAGTTATTAATTTTAGAGCCATTTATTAAATATATATAAAGGAGTAGTCACAAAATAATTGTTGTAATTTTGTGCTTTGCAGGTGAAATGTAATTTTACGAATTTTTAAAATTTTTTTTAGTGAAATTCAATGTTAGAGCAAACGTTTGCTGATTTTAAAAACAACTGGCCGGCTCAATTAATTTAAACAACCTGTTATTAACTCAATGGGTGTCTTGTGCAAGTACTTATGCAGTATGTCTGGATTCCGCCAGTTAGTTTATTTACTGTGCATTTTGTGCCTAATATACGGTACCTGTATAGCGTGTGTAGAGGTAATTAATTTAAAATTATGGTAATTAATGAGTAATTAATTAGTATTAAACGATGGCATGTAGTTTCTCGTGGTCCGCTATGGTTGGCTAGCCAGCTTCTGAGAGGTCCTCTCATGAGCGTTGCCCGTATTTTCCGGGGGTGCCGCCGTCTCGCTGCTGCGTCCTGATAGCGGTTCTTTTAAAGTGACGCGGGCGACTACTACACGGAGGTCGTAGATATTGAAACAGTTTCTCGCAATCTTCTGAAAGTGTTAATAAATACGCTCCTATGCGGTACTATACGATTGTGCAAATCGTCTGTGATATTCCTAAAACGCTCTTTCCGCAATGCCGTCACAAAAACCGTAAACATAAATTATGTCTGCGTATTCCTCTTTGCTGTAACTTCGCGGCATTTTCAAACGAAATGTAGTTGTAAATGTAGCCGTAGTCAAAACAGGGCCTTGCTACTGTGGCGTCGTTAACACGAGGGCCAGAACCGTTAGGTCGGTGAAAGTGCGCTGCGGGGGATGAAGGGGTTGAGCCTGAACTTCTGGGAGTTTGCGCTCTGGCGGTTGACTCAGGTAGAGCTGCAGAGCCAAAAATAACCGTAGGCTGTAAACTTCGAGGATGCTAGCCAGCGAGCCTCGCTTACCTACAGCAGGCGAGCCAACCTGAGAATCTTGTGTGTGGGGGCGTAAACCAAGATGCTGGCCAGCGAGCCTCGCTTGCCGACAGCAAGCGAGCCTATCTATGGAACAGTGGTGGGGGGGGGTCAGCCTCAACTATTTAACGCGGCGCCATCTGCGCCTCATTCAGTTTGCATCGGGGAGCTTGTACGTGTATGTTCAAGGAGTGTAGGAGTGTGGGCGAGATGTCCGGAGAGTAAGGGCAAGACGATCTCGCGTGCTGTAGGCACACGGTCGCCACGACCGGTTTAAATTTTGGCGTCAGGCCATGTGACGGTAATTGTCACGGGACGTAAGTCCCACAGCTCGCATCACGCGTGGCTTTTATTTTTCTGCGGTCAAGCAGGGTACTGAAAGGAAAAGGTTGCCGGAGTGTTTAATATTAGCAATTTATTGTAACTTATTCATAATCTTTTAATATACTATTTTTATTTTGTTATTTGAATTTATTTCTCATTCCACTACGTCACACTTCTCCGGGGACAAAGCTCGAGGCTGCTACTCAAGGAGGCACTAGTGTCGCCAGGTTCAGCTGCAGGTTAGGCTCGACATCTTCCGCACATAAAAATTGGCTAATTTATGGGAAATAGGAAAAAGTGTCTTTTAAATTTATTAAAATTATTCATAATTAACATATATAAGAAACCTCTGAAGAAAACGTGAAAATTCCGCGCTATCTTCTGTAACATTAAGGGTCTGCTTGCGACCCGCGAACTCATGCATCACCCACACACGTTTTAAGCATCGTTGGCAGCAGGTGGTGTTTTAAGTTTTGTAAGAAGGTGCTGCAGGAGAGCGTGCCACCGTAATGGTTTCCACCACGTTATATGGGAGTTAAAAGGCCCTGAGTCAAAAGTAGACTGACAAGTAAACCCATATTCCACACAGTTTTAGAGTTTCTCGAAATAAACCCCAGTGGCGCACTGATTAATGTGCCGCATTCGAATCTGGCGGGCTTTTCGAATCCAGTTTCGAGCGCTTGTACCAACAGCTTCACTTGTACACTCCACAAAATTAACCATGCAACCAAATATTGCTAATAGAGAAAGAATTCCGACAGATCTGCATGTTTATAGAAGAGTTTTTACTCAAAAATCTTCAAAGTTTCGACGTTCCCTCCCCGGACACATGTATAAACTCGTTTCTTACGCATGTCAACATTTCTTCTTCTTACCATCAGTTCCTTTCCTTAGAATTAGTTTCATGACATACACTCGTCAACATAATAAATGCTACCCCTAAAAGGACAAGTGGTATTGCGATCTTTGTCAGTACGCAAGTAGATCGTCTATTTATATGAAAGGATTGCAGTTTCACATTTGTAAGAACAACACCTCTTGCGATTCACAGGCCGATAAGGCGCATGTTCGAATAGCGTCAGGCAAACATGTTGAACTCACTCGTCATGACATTGCGTATTACTGGTTTCGGATGGAGCCCAGCGATTGCATATCGCATACAGTTTGAATTTGTGCGCGCATTTTTGCGGTGTGATGAGATGGACTAAACGCACGCTCTGCAGCGCCAACATCATTCTGAGAGAGGTCTCCATGGCAGAGTGTTTACAGCTGTAAAGCACACATTGGACGCGGCAGCGGTAAAAGAATGAGCGTTTTATCAGATTGGGTGTTGGCGTTCACGAAAGGCAAGGCCATAGCTTGCAGGATCTTCTGAATGTATCATTCCGCTGTTACGATGCCAGTGGGGAAGACTATTGGTAAACGGGCATCTCAGGATATCGCGTTCCATGTCGCACCAGGCAGGCGGGACGTGTGATGAGACATTACACACAGCTCTTTGTTGATTGATTACTACAGATTCCGGGCGCGTTAACTGCTAAGGTCATTAGTCCCGTACGTGTAGTGCATGTTTTGGCGGGAGGTAGGTGGTGGTGATATTCTCCCCGCTGAATGGCGAGATCCTGCGCCGAACTACCGTCGGCTAGCGGGGTCTCCCTAATCAGGTATCTCCCATCAGCAGGGCTGCGCCCCAGCCGGGACAAGCACTAAGATCCCGATCAGTCGCTCGACGTGTGTGACGATGTGTGGTTGTGTAGTGCATGTGCCTGTGTGTATGTACGAAGTAGGATTGGACAAGGAATGTGAGGGAAAGATCGCGCGTGGTCCGTGGCACGTTTGGACGGTTACTTCTTGGGCATTCGCCTGATGCTGATCGTAGAAACCACGGAAAACTACCGATCAGATCACCCGGTCGCTAGAATTCTTCTGACAGCGACGGAACTCGACCTAGCTATCTGCTTAGTGGTGAAAATCCTGCCTTCGTCGGGATTCAAAATCCACGACTTCTCGGTCAGAGGCACTGCAGTGACATCGCTTGATGCTCCGAGCCACCTCTCCCGGAACCGCGTTCACTCCCCACAGCGCGTCTAGATGGGACCCGGTGGCCGCCTTCATGAGAGTAGGAGCGCGCCTTGTAAGTGGAGAAGATTCGGGCAAGTGCGCATAGCCCCATGACCGTTGCTCCCGACTTCTGGAGAGTCTGTCGCGAGGCTTCTGGGGGGTGAGTAGCATGCACGGTGGCGTAGAGCGAGCTGCCGCGAGCTGTGGTGGGCAACAGTCGGCAAATACGCTGACACAGAATGTCTCATAGAACGTTGCCTGCTAGATGACATCTACCACTGCGAATCAATCTATGAAAGTGATCTATGCGTTGGTCTTCCCTCCTCCTGATGTGCGGCGGTAGTCCAGATCCTCCGCGAATGTCATGTGTGCTTGACATCCTCTATCCACAGTTGTCAACAGCAGACCACCGGGTGGACGCACGTCGGTGTGGCGAGCAAAGTGGCATCAGAACCATCCAGCGACCCACTGCCCCATAAAGCAGCCCCTCCCAAACACGTCAAACTAGCTAAGCTGCGTTCAAGCGCGCGGCCTAGGCACAGTATATGAACAGGTGATGCTCTGGACACACCATCAGATGCAGCAATCGCTGCTACTGGATTGATTGATAGATTAGTGATTCCGGTGTTTCAACTGCTGATGTTATTACTACCGTAATTGTAGCGCATGTTTTTCTTATTGCGGAAAGTAGCTGTGATCTTTCCTTGGTGGATGGTCAAATTCGACACCGACCTACCAATCGACTTGCGAGGCGTTCCTCAACCAGGTATCTCCCCCGGGACAAGCTATAACCTCCCGACTGGTCTCCCTGCATGTTTGGTGGTGTAGTGCATGTAAGTGTAAATGTAAGGTAGGACAAGGAAGAGAAAGGAAAGGTCGCACACGGTCCGTAGCCCGGTTATTAGTGTACTCCTTCGACATTCGCCTGATGTTGATCCGAGAAACCACGTCAAACTACTGATTAGAGCAGCCGGCCGCCAGAATTCTCCTCCAGGTAGCGGCTGAATTCGACTTAGCTATGTAACTAGTGAGCTGGCACTGGAATCTGGGGCCCTCTTATCTCGTCTGTTGAACCGGACGTCACGCCGTCCCCCCCCCCCGGTATTCCAGAGCGCGACGGACTGTGAAAAAAGATTCATTATCTTAGCTGGTGATGTGCTACATACCTGCCCAGCTTGCAGCGGATTGTTGGGGCCCTTCTGGGAGTAGCGCTATTTGTGCGAAAATGTTTGCAGAACTAAATGAGCAATTATGCATTTTGGTCTAAATGGAATGACAGTAGGAACTAATTCATAAATTTGAACAACAAGTGAACAGTTAAATGGAATTATAAAATTAAAGGATATCCATGCAGAAAATGTTCATGCAGGGTTGACATCCGTGTCAGTCAGCGAGAAATTACGTACGTTTTGCTTTTACGTGGTACATGAAGAGTTTATGTAATTTCGTGATGAAAGCTTACTCGCGACACTTCAAATACGTATTTCAATGCAAATACTTATTTCCTGTTGAAGAACATAGATTAACGAAAAGAACGAATACTTAAAACCAGTGAGACTAAACTGTTATTGTATTAAATCAAAACAAATAATTACATCTCTGCCCTGAAAGTAAATGTATCTGAAATTTAAATGCTCGTGCAATGATATGTACGTTATGTTATTTTTATCATTTAGGCTGTGTATGATCACATTTAATACTGAACAGATTTTCCAGATTTCCTGTACATTAATATTTGCCGGTAATATGGCTTTTCTTTCCTTAAATCTCTTTAAAACGGTTTTGATTGTCTTTTCCTGTGTGATATTGTACTTAGTGCCCTGAATTTTTTGTCTCTCCCCATATTCTTCATTGTTTAATACATATTTTATAATAAAAAATCATAATTTTTAATTACATTAATAATCATATAATAGTTTATCTACATTAATGGCAGAAAATTATTTGTACAATTAGCATTTTTTAAAATATGACGGCCCCAACAGCTAGTAGTGATCCAAAATCCAGCGCACAGTATTGTGGTTACAATAAAATTGCAAACAGCAGTAACGTTATTTCTGAATGACAAGCTTGTATTTTGGTATGTTGCTAACACCATTGAAGTTATTTATAGTACTAATTTCCAGTGCGTGCAGAAACTGAAAAAAAAATATGCCGTCTCTGACCACTTGAGAGATATCAATTGTTTCGATACCCAGGAAATCGAAATAAATCCACAAATAATAAAAGAGCTTCAATTTTAACTGAAAAAAGCAAATATTTTTGTGTGTTATCCTATTATCATACTACCTTTACGAACTAATTTCTCAGGCTCAGTGCATCACTGCTTACGACATAGCAGATGTTACGTGATCGCAAGACCCCAAGGAAGACGTCGCAAACTATTAAATAGTATTCATTTACGAGTTGCGTTATGAAATGGAAAGGTTATTGATATTCTTGGTAAGTAAGATCTGTTGTACTACAGAGTGACAACTCAGAACTGTGCGGAGTTCGGACAGCTGTCTACCAGGTACAACATTTTATCCTGAAAATAATATATTTTTTTCATTATCACGATAATCGCGAAATTTTTAATTATTGTGAATTGAAATTTATTGAAAAAAGTCACATAATATAACACAATTCCAAGAACCATGGTAAATATTGGAGAGAGTAAAGGAGTAAAGTTTGAGTTATTCTACGAGTAGCTCCGGAAAATTAAATTTGCTGCTGACGTATTTTGGGAGTAGAATTTTAACGATTTTGTTATTTTTTTAAAAACTTATTTCTGTAAAAATGTCGTAATTGGAAAAGAAAATAATTTTGTGTGTTTTAATAATCGTTGTGTATTTTGATACAGGAAGCACGGATAAAGCGGAAGATTGTAGTCTAATTGAATATTGAGGTCTAATTTATCTTATTTAAAGAGTAATGACACATTTAACCGTTTAAAATATTGAAATCTGTTTTTTATCTGAAATTTGTTTATTTATTTATTTATTTATTTATTTATTTATTTATTTATTTATTTATTTATTTATTTATTTACGTTTTTAACGTCCTTCGCACTCTTCAACAACCAAATTTAATAAAAAAAATTGGAGCTTTTGAGAAAATTTTGAAAATGTCTGAGGGGCTTCAGGTGAAGTTCCCCCGAAAATTAAAATATCGTTTTCAATTCCAAGAGCCACAACATCAGCCAGATCGATGGGGGAATATCAGTTTTGGAGAAAATCGGCTGAACGGTTTATCCGCTAGCGTTGACCACAGACGGACTGACAGATGGACGTTTTGCCGTCAATCGAATCTTCGGTATCGAGAACCAACGAATCATGTATTCTGACTACACTACGTGTTAAATTATTCCCCCTCTAAATTTGGCAACAGGATTTATCCACATTTTCTTTACCAGAGTCTGACTATAAGACTTTTTCTGGCGAAAATTCGTCGTTTTCCGCCGCACGATTACATAACTTTCTCTTCTTAAGAAGAATTACTAAGGCGAGAAAGTAAAAAATCGCTAATTTTCTATACATTGATCAAACAGATATTGAAGAACTAAATACCGTCACCTCATCCGAGGATTCATTAGATGGAGATTCAACATTAGTGATTCGAAACAAACATTTTTTACTCTAATTCTTTAATTTGTTTCCGTATTGACTAATCTATATTTTAATTTCTATCTTATCGATTCACAATTAATAATACAACAAATTGTGTAATTTATTGATTATTTTACTCTATCATATTACTTCTCTTCGTGTTTTTCATTCCAGTTTGTGAATTGACACATGTTGCTCAACTTTTTATTTTTGCAAAAGAAAACATTTCCCGTCAAAATATTTCATATTAAATACTCTGTACATTAACATTATAATTTACTGTCAATATATACTTTGAATAACAATAAATAATTAATAATTTAGTTGATTCCCACTATTTTCCACTGAGATTGCCAAAATTACACACTGTGCGTCGTTAGGATTCGAACCCTACAACGTCCCAGTCAGAGTCGCATCAGAGACAGCAACTTTGCAGGTTCTGAGCTAACTTACCCCACAGCCTAACTTTTTCTATCTTGATTAAAATTCCACAATCATGTAAAATGTTTATTAATAGCAAATGTCAACCACGTTTTAAAACTTTTGAGTGACTATAAATCATTCCAAAGCAGTAGAAATATGTGGAACCAGAATCGAGAAATAAAGAATATTTCCAAATTGAATCCCCTTTCCGTACCAAGAAATAATCTTCCGTTCTTGGAACTGTCGTATCAGTTGCCACATTGTAAGAGCAGTGAGGGTAGCACCGTAGCGTAGGCAGCTTAGCTTCCGGAGGTCAGCGTTTTGACCTATACATTCCAAGATATCCAGTCCTCTTTTCGCAGTTCGAAGCGTTGAAATGTGAGCGACGGATTTTTCACCGTTGACCCCAGCAAATTTTCTGCCGAATGTGTGTATGCGTGTGTGTGTGTGTGTGAGTGGGTTGAGAGAGAGTGGGTTGAGTTATTTTATTAATACGCATTTCTCAAAACGATTAACGAAAGGAAGTTATTTTCTCTGTGTGGATGGTGTGAGGGACATTATTTTACATTGCAAATATGGGTATAATACCGGTGCTACCTGCAGGGAGAGATACCTGGAGGAGAAATACCCTCAATGCTGAAGTGTAGGCCAGCGCCGGATCTCACATTTCAGAGGAAGACGAATATCGCCACCTCCCGAGAAGAAACATTCACTACAATAAAGACACTAATGACCATAGCAGTTGACGTGTGCAGTAACAGCAATCAATTGATAAGATATATCAGTGTAATTCATGCCATATGAAAGTATTTTGTCTTTGAATTATTGTTATTTTAATTTCGTACCTCCAGGCATCAAACAATTGCTTACAATATTAATGTAGGAAATAATTGCAATTTATCTATCATTTAAAGAAAATTGATATTCAATGTAATATAATTTTGTATGAAGTATGCTCAATTATATTGTGAGTGAAATAATATTTACCAACCTGCGTATTTAAATGTTATTCGGATTGAATATAAATATTGGACCATTCCAATATTTATTATCTGACCAATTGAGATTTTTAGTTACTTCGTTGTAATATTACATTTCACCTAAGTTATTTAATAGTATCCAACACACGGATAGGATTTAGAAAGCTGGCTGTCTAACTCGAATACTTTTTTATATATATTTGAACACCGAAAAAGAGTTCAAATCCTGGGAAACGTACTACAGGGAAAAGTGACTTTAAGATATACTTGTGTCTATAGCTGTCTTTCATTTTTTTATCCTCAGCACCGTTCTCGTTTTACTTCTTCACCTTCCTGACTTTCAGTTCCAACTTTGTTTCGTCTCATTCCCCCATCCAGCACTCTCTCAGGAAAATGTTAGCTCAGCGTCGCGTTCAGCCGTCAGAAAGTTCAGAAAACTCCCGGCGACTACTCGAGTTCACACTCGCACACTGGCGCACCCGATATGTTCTTGCGGCCTCGCCCAGCGGCGGAGGCAGCGGCGGCGGGGGCGGGGGCTGCGGGGGCGGCGCAAGCGGCAATGTGGGCGGGGCGCATGGGAGGGTCACGACTAACGCTACTGTCGAGAGGCAGAATTGCAAGGAAAGGCGGTGAGAACTCAAGACAATAGGGAGTGTTGGCTTATTTGCAACGGCTTGACCTTATACCATTTCATAGACGTGTGCGGCCTAAAACGAGATGGGGGCCAACAACATTTCTTGACACCTCTTGGCCTCCTTTCCATTAAACTTGTTTTATTTACGAGTGCCTCTTAACTAGAAAATAAATAAAATATACTATTGAGAAAACGTAATTTTAATAACATAATCAATAACTACAATTGATTTTGTGTTCCACCATTTACAGAGTTGCCAAATGCTTTGGAAGAGCTTTTTTTTTCAATTTTCGTGTCTGACTTCCCCAACTTGGCAGCTTAAAAACTAGGAAAATCGGAAATTATTGATAATTGTTTCTACGGAAATGACATGTTTTGTTACGTTGAGATAGAGGGCACCTTACAAACTTTTCAGGAGGGTTAACTTCTTCTTTCGCACGTCTATGAGCACTAAACGAAGTGACGTTCGACGTTAGGATCTCATCACGCTAGAAGACAACAATGGTTTTAGGGGGCTAGCGGCGCAATCATTAACAGCACACGGTACATTGTACTTTAGGTCAATATTCTACACATCACAATTTTGAAAGATTAAAATATGGAAGATATTGTGCATAACATTTTGAAATATGCAAAGATATGTTTTTCCTTAAATATGTGTAAAAATGGTACTATAATTCGAAAAATGAAACGAATTCAAGACTGCGTCAGCTGTGCTCTATGTAGAATTTATACTCTTTTTTTAACAGAAATATTCTTTGAATTTAGAGATCAGAATGTAAATTGAAGACAATAAACTAGCGTAAATAATTAGTGAACTATCTGTCTTTTGAAATTTAGATTAAACAGAACATTAGTATATTTAAGGTGTATTTAAATATATTTTGAAGATAGTTTATACACACAAATATGTTTGTTGAAGGACGATCCCAAGAGCGGGTTGCGAATGGAAATTTTCACGTATTGGCGAAGTGGACAAGATGATATGGAGAGAGGTATGAGTGGTAGAGGATAAAGCAAGCGATATGGCGGTAAGAAGGGAGGGGAATTTGGCTCGGGGTCAGACCTCTACGAGGCTATTAAGGTAGAATTTAGAGGAAATTTTCTGAAAGGATCGGAGAGAATCTCGTAGAAGTAATCACTCAGCAGAGCAAGGTCTCTGGCAGGAGCCTGAGTTTGTCTTTTTAATTAAAACAGAGCAGAAAATTCTTCCTCACTCATTATTTAACTATGGAACTTCTGATAATTACGAACTTGAATTATCTATTCATTCACAACGCGCAGAGTCATTATGTGTTTACAGAAATTTAATTTCACGAAAACACCATAGTTATCAACCGAGCGAAAACAGCATTCCAGAACAATTTTGTTAGTTCAAAGTAACTGAGCGAACCAATGCGTGTACAGAATATTCTGTCTTTGAAAATCACATAGATCATGACAAAGAATAAAATATAATGCGTTTCTTTTGAAAAATAGTTTTTATTTGAATTTTCATTGTTTAGAATTTTTATTCATGGGAGTGTTTTTGAAATGCTAGTCAGCATATTTTTGCGTTTAATCAGAAAATACCATTAGAAGTCAGGCAGTTGGTAAATACAACAGTCATTGCTGTCGATAGAAACATTTCGTACGTCCATCCCTTGGCATAAATATATACTTCCCTGTTTACAGAATTACCTCCCGTCTTCTGTTTATACCTCACGTCGTCTGTTTATATAAGGGTTCGATATCAATTAAAGACTCGCAAGCAAAGATCACGGTTGGATGAAAACAAAATCTATTTGAACATTTGATTGTTTTAGAGCTGTCAGGTTTATTGGAGAGAAATGAAAATCTTTTTGAATGACAAAACATGGGGTGCCATATTCAACTCATGACTTCATTAAATTCTATATTCATCTCTATATATCAACATAAGCCTATAATCTGTTTTTCAGAGCACTAATATATTCGCTATTCTACAGGTAGTCAAAACTTTATGTAACTACAAAACATGTAATTACACAAAAGATCTGTTTATGAAAGTAAAGCTAGGTTGTATTTATGTTGTGGCGTGGACTACACGATTTTATGTGGCTGCCGAGTCCACTAAACATCCCGGCGGGAAATCCACTACGTGCTCCCGGCGAGGCACGGGCCCGCGGCTCGGCTTAACAGTCACCCGTTAAGCACGGCCATAGACAAACTAACCCTGTTTGGGTGCTCTGTGGGGCGGCCTGACACAGATTGGAAAGGCAAGGGAAGCCACTTTTTCGGTAGCAATGGACAGTTTGATTCCTTTGATAGGGGAATTGAAGATATTAGCTATTACAGAGCAGGGCCGAAGATTCATGCCCCCACTCACACCCAAACTAATAATTATTTCACATTTAATGTACGATAACTGCTTGTATATATGAATTATTGTGTACATATGTAGTCGTATTAAAGATTTCCTCGGCTGAATATTGGAATAAACAATGCATATTAATATATTGGCATCTCAGAGCCAATAGGACCACGGCCCATCAGCCCGGAAGACACGAAGAATATTGACTCCGGCCGTGAAAGCCTACAATGCTGTATAAGTGCATATTAATTTTAAAGAAATTCTGCATTGAAATTTATCATGTGTATCATTTAGTATTTGTAGTGATGATAGAATCTACCAATTTAAATTTTTTTGTGAGGAAGAAAGAGGGTGAAAGGCACCCGATAACAAGCGCTTACAAGTCAGGCAGCCGGTAATTCCTGGAACAGCACGTCAACCCCTCCCAAGTCACTTGCCCCGCCGCCTTCGCGGGATTTTAATCCCTTGGGGGGGAAGCATATGGGCGGGCGGGGCCGGGGGCGGGGGGGCCCGGGGCGGGGGCGGGGCGGGGCGGGCGGGCCCGGGGCGGGCGGGCCGGCCGGGGCGGGGCCGGGCGGGTATATACAGTTGAGTAATCCTTCATTAAGTTATTTGTCGTTAGTCTCGTAACGTCGCTTGATGCCGTTTGTCTCTTCGGCCAGGAACTCAGCGCCGTTAGTAACCGGGAAACCCATGAGTGAATTCGTGGTGCCTCAAATTGATTAACTTCCGTGACTTAACGAAACTTATTTAAGCAATTTCACTGTAGACACTGGCATAAAACTTTTGACCATTTTCAGGTATATGTCAAAACCATTATTTTGTTTAAATACGCTCAATACTGGAATATTTGGAATAAAAATAGTACTGAAAATCTTTGAACATTGTAGAATATTGTTAGAACAATTTTTCTCATTTTATAGTTCTTTTAATGTCACATATTCTTAGAAACGGTAGATGTAACGTTGAATTAAAATGGGGATGTACTAGTCCTTAGACGACACAGAACAGACGATGTGATATGTATCACACTCCCGAGTTCATGGAAGAAATGAATGTCTTCTATTTGCACTTGAGATTCGAAGGCAAAGTTGTAGTGGTCGCTCTTTGAAACCCCTTTGAAAGAACCGGCACCGGTGCGCAGCAACGAGGCGGCAGCGCCCCAGGAAAATACGGGCAGCGCTCATGGGAGGTCGCTGAGCAGCGGAGCCGTCACGCTTTGTGTGCCATCGGCCGTACGGCCGGGTCAGTCGGCGAGCTTCTATAAAACGCAGCGAGCAGTGAAGCCAGTTCCGATCGTCCCATCATAGTGCGAGCTACGTGTGTACAAGTAGTGAGTGACTACGCTGCCGGCCAGTATAACGGACTTCTCTTCTGCTATTTGGATCGTGACCACGGCATTGCTGTTGGACATCTCTTCGGATTTTGGTAAATCTGTCAAG
Source organism: Gryllus bimaculatus (assembly GCA_017312745.1). Lineage (NCBI taxonomy): Eukaryota > Metazoa > Arthropoda > Insecta > Orthoptera > Gryllidae > Gryllus > Gryllus bimaculatus. The sequence continues at coordinate 1,038,120 of BOPP01000291.1, read as the reverse complement.
TCCTCGGTAAAATTGCAGAAGGGTAACATTTCAAAACCAGATACTGAAAAATATGTTTGCCTTAGACAATCTGTTCAAAAATATTTTTAACAACCATAGCCGTTATTCGCAATAAAATGTTAACATGTTTGTGTAGGAAATGAAACTATGAATTTCTGACACATCCTAGTTCCATGAATCTGTAAAAATCTGTCAAATCCCTCAAATTGTGCAAGAATGTTTTTTTATATTCCGTTTTGCAGCGTCTTTCGTTCTGCAAAGATTTTAATTTTCATCAGAACGAACAATCATTTTGAATGAGATGAGGAGTAAATCTAAACAAATGTCAATGTTGTAAAAGTATACATTTGACACTACAATAATTACTACAACGTACAATAATTTTGGTCCAGAATCTTTTTCCGGTTTATATTCACCAGGCTTTGCTCTCAATCGCCAGCGGAAACTCATCTTCAAGAATGGTAGATGAACTGGAACATGGGGAGATCTTTGGGGAACTTTAGAGTGTGGAATTTCTCTTATGGTCGAAGGAATGTTAGGATAGTCCATATCTTTATTGTGGTATGATCTTGAACGTTAACCATACAAAAATTCGAATGTATATATGATTTTGTCACTTCTCCAAACCATGGGCATTACCAAAGGAATTGTCGAAGGCTTTGATTTTATCGTATATTTTTTGACAGTCTCATTTTCGCCTAGTTTCAAGTCTCTTAAAACAGGTACGATGTGCCTTCAGTGATTCGAAGCTCTTCTTATGACAACAAAGCCCGATTCGGTCTTCCTAGAAGAATGATTAACAATCCTGTCTCTATTTCTTTTCATCAATTCTGTTGATCTGCAATACAAGGTTATTAATCAAATCGTAGAGAAAGCATTAACACTTACGTGAGGAAGACATTCACTGCTGAGCCTTCTTGCAAACTTCCTTGATCTATAATACAAATGTATGGTTAAATGGCTTTAATATAGACAGTCTTTTACTTTCTCGCCTTACTTCGTAAGAAGAGAAATCGTACAACGGAAATCAGCGATTTTTCGAAAGAAAAATTATTGCCGGTAAATGAAAACGTAATAATCTACACATCTTCTTCCTTAGTAGTAAATTACTTTCTCTAACACGTTGTTTGTCCGAATCCATGTTTGTGGGTCCTTGATATCGAAAAATATATTGATGGCAAAATGTTTGTGTCTGTCCGAAAATGAAAATACTTCCTCTGGGCGCTGAAACAGCGCAGAAGATCAAACATTTGAACATCGCATCTATTGTATCAAATGAAGTTAGGTTATATTTGGACTGGGCACGGAACGCGATGACATTAGAACACAGTACATAATTTATTTCTCACTACATAATCACATCATAGTACAATTCAAAACATCAGGACGCTCTCGAAACAACAAAATGAACAAATCGCACCACACACATGACAAACCAGAGAAAGTTTCGAAAAGTAACGCCAGGGGCGCTATAGTTGAACTGGATGAAATCTGTACTGAAAAATTAAGCATGCGGCATTTTTTCGTACAAATTACATTCAGTCTGGTCTGTCTCTTTCTTGTACAGATGAAAAATGATGCAAAAATGATCGTGTAAAACAGGCTTAAAATTCGCAAATTCCAAAAAGTGAAGGTTGACCAATGATTTGCACCAGTAATAATAAGGATGGATATCAATGACAAATTATATTGTGAAATAAAGGGCACGAGCGTAAAGATAATTCATGTTAACTTTTTGCTACTACGTTTGGTTCATCAATTTTCGCCATCAATCAACGCCAATTTTCTTTGTTGATTTAAAATGTTGATCGTTGTAAATCGTTGATTTCCACGCTACACGTCAATCCATATTAATTTGTATATCTACGAAAAAATTGACATTAAGACTTAAAATGTTAAGCCTTCTTGAGTTAAGAAGTGAAACCACCTTAGAAATCACATCGCTCTTACTGATCCTTTGTATTAGAATACTGTCTTCAACTACCTTACCTTACAATTGCATCATTGATTACTGTGCTCAAAACAACTTGCGTATTAATAATAACTTCTTTGATTATGACTTCAAGAATAAGTAAACATTTTTTTGGTTCTCAAGGGCAGCAGTCAATGATCTATTATGTAATACACTGTGTGATCAAAACTATCCGGACACGTGCCTGAAAATGACAACAGTTCGTGGTGCCCTCCATCAATAATGCTGGAATTCAATAGAGTGTCGGCCCACCCGTAGCCTTGATGACTGCTTCCACTCTCGCAGGCATACTTTCAATCAGGTGTTCGAAAGTTTCTTGGGAAATGTCATCTCATTCTTCACAGAGTGTTGCAATGAGTAGAGGTATCGATGTAGGTCGGTGAGGCCTGGCACGAGGTTGGCGTTTCAAAACATCCCAAAAGTGTTCGATAAGATTCAAGTCAGGACTCTGTGTAGGCCAGTCCATTACAGGGATGTTATTGTCGTGCAACCACTCCGCCACAGACCGTACAGTAGGAACAGGTGCTCGATCGTGTTGAAAGATGCAATCGCCATCCCCGAATTGCTCAACAGTGAGAAGCAAGAAGGTGTTTAAAACATCAACGTAGGCCTGTGGCCTGATAGTGTCACACAAAACAACAAGGGGTGCAAGCCCCCTCCATGAAAAAAACACGACCACACCATAACACCATTTTGGACGGGTCCGGATACTATTGATCACATGGTGTATCTGCTGTGGCATAGCATTGGTGGCCGCGACAGCAGCCCTGCAGCTCGCTACAGCAGCCGTGGGAGAGGCCGGCGGTGCGCTGACGTCCGCCCGTCATGGCGATCGCAGCGTGACGACCCCGCCGACAGCGCTCGGCAATATGACAGTTGCGGGAAAGCGCCGCAAGGTGGCAGGTCAAGCGCGGCGGCCGGGCGAGCAGCAGACGGGAACGTGACGCGGCCATTGAGAAGAGCAACCCCTTTTACTACTCGCCCAGGCACGTAAAGAGAAAAAGGCCAAGACTTGCTCCGCGGGCTTTAGGAATATAAAACTACTTGTCCTCCAGGTCCACGTGGTTGGGGCCTGGAGTGTACGGGCGATCTATAACAGAGAAGTTAAACGAGAAAATAAACACGAACTCTATCGAAAGAGAAGTGAACCTAGATCTAGGGTGGATCAAATTAGAGACAATTTTTCTTCTAACAGTGGTTGAGGCTATAGAGAAATGGAAGATACTAGTGTGTACTAAAAATAAATACAAAACACCCTAGTTTAATATTAAAGTTAAATATGTTACTGACGAAAGGAAAATCAGAAGATCAGAAGATCAGAAGATCCAACTGTATGTTGCTGGAAGGAATAAAGTAAATAAGAAAACAAACGAGGCACATTGGGAAAAGTTCACGCAGGATATGGAAAAAGACATATATGGGGTTCAAAACAAAGTATGGAAAATTATTATTTAGATTCAGAATTATTTATTTAGTCAAAAAACTGTATTCAACTTAAGGGGGACAAGATCATCTGCGCACGTTTTCTAGAGTTCCAGAGTCCCTTCCCATCATTTCAACTATTAATAATTGAAGGATGAGTAGAAGTTAAAGGTAAATAAATAAATAAATAAATAAATAAATAAATAAATAAATAAATGAATAAATAAATAAATAAATAAA
>BOPP01000291.1:995531-1013317 GCA_017312745.1 Gryllus bimaculatus | reverse complement strand
ACTCTGTAGGTTCTCACTACGCAGAGCATCCAGGGCCACCACGAGGAGGTTTGGGAAGGGACTTGATGCCTCAGCCTTACTACAAAGGCTCTCCATTACAGGAGGGCTTTTCCTGGTATTTAATGGTGTATACCTATGAGCCTCAGTATACCCCACCACGGCCCGAGTCACCCATTAGGACCTCTTCACAAACGTAGATGCCTTAATTTGGAGCTACTCAAGTACAAATTTTCAGGCAACCGGCGTGCCACTCGCCCTTCACTAGACTAGAGGCGAGGCCCAGGCGCCCCCTCCCCCTACTCAAGGAGTGACTCTACAAGCAGCGGGGCATACAGGTTGTCCATAAATAATTTTTTTTAAATAATTTTGCCTCCGTTCGACATTTGTCTTTCGAGGGATTTGACAGGTACAATATTTCATACTACAATGGATTTATTTGACCATCTTCAGAAAAATGCATGTTTCAATATAATTCGTCACTATTTTTAAATCTTCATATTTATATAACTTGCCTATGGGACGGGTCCTTGCGTCGTCTACCACTCCACGCAATGACTTGTTCCACCAGGGGGAATTCACTTCGGGTGGGCACCTAAGCTCTCCGCATTTATCCGCACCCCCGCCGGCGCACAAGTACGCGGACAGGCTGGTTTCTGGATCCCTCCAGAACGCACTTCACCACATGGTCTCGGGAAGTATAGGGCTGACCTCAGATCAGTAGAATGAACATATTATCAAACAATTTTAGAAAGTAAAGCAATAGTCCAAATTACAGACTTAGGAACAATCCTATTCCCCCGCACTTCAATACTGCAAACTTTCCAATACTACCACCAACCAACAGGTTGTTACAGGTTCTCTAGAATTATATAATCCAAATGTTAAATAATGCAGTAAATTTTGTTAAAATTAATATTACTTATCTTTTGGATGCTTGGTATAGTCTTTATTTCTATAGAAACAGTTGTGCAGCAGAAACGATTTTACTTGAGACTTAAATTTTTCTATTGTATTAAAAAACTTAATGTCATCTGGCAAGGTATAAAATAATGTACATGTATTGTATGTGAATTCTTTGTAGTGAGTTGTTAATACTGTTACCTGATGAATGTGATTCCTACATCCAGTGTTGTAGTTATAGATATCAGCGTTTGCTGAAAATATATTCCGGCTCTTAAGTCTTTTTTAACAAAAAACACTGATTCATATATCAAGAGACAAGGTAATGGTAAGATACCTAGATTAATATAGAGGGGCCTTACAAGAATCACGTGGGTGGCTTTGCTTATTATTCGTACAATTTCTTTTTGTATTCTAAAACGTCTGGGAGATATAAGTTGTATATAAGTGTACATAATGGAAGTACATAAGTGTACATAATGTTCATTTATTCCAGTAAAGTATTTCTACTCTCTGATATCTTTCTTTAAGGTAAGATCTTTCTCGTAAGATTTGACCAGAAAATCAATGTTAAAATCTCTGCACACAATAAAAATAAAAAAGGGTTTGCGAAATAATCAGCCCTATACAGGCCACGATCCGATCAACACAATCCTTTAAAAACATCTTCGGGATAATGCCATTGCTTTTCTAAATAATATTTAAAATTCTATATTGAGAACAGGATATTTTTCTCAAACTTGGAAACAGTAATTCATCCAATAGTAAAACCAAACAAGAATCACTCAAAAGCAGAAAATTGCAGACCCATCAGCCTGCAACCTATAATGTCAAAAATCTTAGAGAAATACTTATCAGATTGAACATACATATCAAGAATATAAACAGTATACGACAGCACCAGTTTGGCTTCAAGTCACAATACTCTACTGCTCACAACTAGTAAGGCTTACGGAACACATTCACACTGCATTACGAAAGGGTCAACAAATCATCGTTGCATTCGTAGACATCTCGCAAGCATTCGACAGAATATGGCATACAGCTCTCTATTTTAAATTAATTTCAATAGGTACACCTAAATATCTAGTATTTGTTTCCTTAGCTAAATAACAAATAGAAATTTTCAATATCAGTCGAAGGCTACTGCTCCAATCCAAGGAAAATTTCTGCTGGGGTTCCTCAAGGTTTACCACTTTCCCCCACGTTGTTCAATTTATACACAGCAGATATTCCTACTTCAGCACATATAAACACCGCTCAATTTGCCGATGGCACTGCACTGTATATCTCAAGGAACTCTTTAACAACTCTTCAAACACATCTTGAGAATCACTTAAGTTTACTTCCAAATTGGGCTAATGTCTGGAAAATAAAGTTGAACCCAACAAAATCTGTAGCTAAAACATTAACATTAAAACCATTCACACACCCTCTTCCATTCTTCATAAATAACGACATCATCAATTGGACACCAACCAATACAATGATAAAATACTTAGGCTTAAACTTCGATACTCGACTTAACTGGAAGCAACATATAGAGGTAAAAACTCACCAAGAGAAAACTAAACTAATTCAATTACGATTCTTACTGAATCAACACAGTCAACTCTCCAAATTTAATGCTCTAATACTCTACAAAAGAATACTCCGTCCAACACTACTTTATAGTTGTCCCATGCCATCTGGACCATAGCTGCCAATACCAACCTAAACAAAATGCAAGTGATCCAAAATAAATTCTTTTGATTAATTACAAAAGCACCATGGTTTATCAGTAACAATCAACTGCATAATGATTTAGATATAAACAAAATAAAAAAGATATAGCCTATCTCGCACACAATTTTAACACTAACCTTCCTCGAATTCAAGCATCATCATTCTATAAACTCGGCAAAACGCCCACTTATCAAACGAGAATGAATAACAGATATCCCCTCCATTCATTCTATAACATGTTCGCAAAACTGAAATAATAATTATCTTAGGTGCTTCCTGTTTCTTCTCCCACTATATTTTTTAAATATTATTATTATATAATTGTAATGGTATAATTTTAAGGCAGTGTAAGTTAGATTAAAACCATTAAACATATGTAAACTGAAAAATGTAGTGTCTACCAAAAATAAAAATACCATAAAAACGCAATTTAGCATTTCGGCGACCTTCCCAATCAATCCCACGGTCGGGCCGCCCTTCCAACTCAGAGCCACCGGCTTTCCAGGCCGGTGCAGGAGTCGAAACAATGATCCACTCACAACGCGCCGGGAACAATCCCTATCTATGCCCGGAAAACCGGGCTACTGCCACGACGAAGCCAAGAGCCCAACAAGGGCCCTCCGAACACGGGACTTCTTCGGACCCCTTTCCGTCTCTTCACTGCAATCACCTTGGCCTTTAAGTACTCTGTTGATATTCACTTAGCTAAGCTCTGGCTGGTTCCTCGGGTGCCCCATAAAATATACCACTATTTATCTCAATGGAAAAATGATTTCAAATTTGGTTCTTTGAATCAGTTTACAGTATTTATAATAATAAGAAAAGTAGATTACAAACACTTTTTACCCACCGAATTTCTGTGATCTGAGCCTTAATGTTTTCAGCACGTTTCGAATATCATTATCTTTGTATTTCTGCCCGCATTTCTCGCACAATTGTAGCATCTTACTTTTCTAGTTGGTTCTGACTCAGAAGATGTTGAAAGAAGGTGAGTGTGCTTTGTGATTATACTTGAACACAAATCTTAACAGTCAAAATACACACAAACATTAATCAAAGGAATGAAAAGTAGCTTACGTTAACACTACAGTGAGATATTCCTTTTCCCTTTAATTCCAAAAAAAAAATACTCAAAAAACTTCGAACAATCAGTCAAAACTAATAACACTATGCTACTGAAATATACTAGCTACATGAACATCATCTAGTTATTGGTTTCCGAATTAAAATGACATATACTTCGGCCGGAGGACTCCACGACCCCACCAGCATAGTAAAAGCAATGATATCGACGTGAGTACTGCTGGAACCTAGGCGACCGGACAGGGTGGTTCGTGGTCCCCATCAGGATATTCATGTGAGGGATCCGGGTCATTCCGAAGAAACCCGCCCAAAGGTCGACGCTCGGGAGGCCCAAATGGTGGGTTACCGGGCGAACCTGCAACACGGAGCATACCATCGCCTACGCACTGCCTCCAACGTGAAGCTAACGACGTGAGTGCTGCCGAGAAATTCAGGATCGGGTGGTCGTTTGCAAGTCCCCACTAGAAACCACGCCCGCCTCCATGGACATAGATCCCTTGCGAGGAAAAGAGGGTTAAACGATTTTATGAATTAGGGGGGGGGGGGGAATGATCTTTGGGGAATATGTATCTAAAGTGCGTTTTGACCGAGGTTGAATATTGTAGTACTGATATGATGAGTATAAACGTTTTGAGTTTTGTGAGATAATTAGTAAGATAGAAGTGATACTTCTGTTCACAACTTGATAAATTCACAAATTAATTTAAAGATTGAAAATTACCGGGGGGGGGTTCAAGGACTTTTTTAGATATTAGTTTTGGATGGTCTGTTTTGCCATATGTTGTGCCATATCGTCATATGCTCATGTCATTGTGGGCCTTATTATAATTTTATGGATTAGTAGCGCAGTTTCTATACTAAGGATGGAATTTCTGTTAACGAAAGGGCTTAGTTTTAATTTTTTTGCCCGAGATTTACGGGCTACTGAGTAAATGTGTGGTTTCCAATTTATGCATTTAAGTAATATGTAAGTATTTGACTGGAATTTGGAGGAAATCAGAGAACATCGGTGTTATTTATTCGTATAAGTGTAATGAAGGGAGGGTATCTGAGCGTAAATATTTTAGGTTGAAATTTTCAGGAGTTAATTTTAAGACGCCGTGCCAGAGCCTCTAGAATAATCCATGAGTTGCGTACTAGCTTTCTCCGGCGTGAACCCGGGTTGATGCCTGGTCGAGGCAAAAATAGAGAAAGTTTTAGCTTGTAGTTGTAGAGACCTGCAGACACAGGTAACTCGATTATTACATGTGGGATTTTACTAGTAACGAATTCATAATATTTCAAAACAGCGTGAGATACTACATTTAACCATGAACTTCAATCATTCCAGATGCGCGTTTATTCGACGATATAATACCCAGTGCTGCTAGAAGCTGGTAAAACAGGCATCAGACACGGCGACTTAATGGAGACGCAATAAATAGTCTTGTGACAAATTGAAGCTCTGAGTATGGACTGCTGGAGATTATTCATTTAAACATATAAACTCGAGGCCACTATCTCTGCGCTTCCCCCTCCATTCATCATTTGAAGAGATAAACACTGTGTATACAAAACAAATCTATTCAACCTTCGTTTTACACCAACGTTTATTTGCAGAATAACTAGGCACGGCACACAATCCTGTTACGGTCTAACCATTTGAATTAACGCCTTTGTATTCCGTGTCCACTTCAGATAATCGGATTAATTCCAAATTATCGACATGGCACAAAGGAGATTTGTGCAAGTTCAGAGTATTGCCTGGGTTATTTCGTTTAATTTTTTTTATCGTTTTATTTTCTTTTGTCTGGTTCACTAGTTAGAGAGTATTTGCTGTACCAACTCACGGCAAACTCTTGAAAATTATTAACATTTTTAGGAAGAACTATACATGTTTAATATTTAGCATTGTCTTGCCGCTAGATATTTTCTTTTTAAGGGAGAAACTGTGAATCATAATGTGTAAATAACTTTTTCTTATACAAATTCGTATTTCGGTAATTTTGAATTTAGTTTTTGCTCCCTTTTTTAAAAGTGGCTTACTTTTTGCTGTTTTAAAAATATCTGGAAATATTCCTGTGCAGAAAGAAGCATTGAATATGTGAGTTAACGGGTGTATAAAGGCCGGTACACACGTTTTCAATAAATTATTCGGAAATTTATCTAAACTATATGAATATTTAATTTTTAGTTTACTGACTGTTATCAGGTCCTATGATTCCTTCAGCAAATGGTCCGTAAATAATTTTATGTTAACGTTAGTGAATGCTCTGCACATACATGACTAATTTGTGTGTTTGTGTTATTAGTAATTTTAAGAATTTGTGCATCATGGTCACTGTAACCTAGATTATTAGTTTTTATTTGATATCTAGTTGTGGTTTTATAAATTATGATTTGATCTATAGATTTTTGTGTGTAAATGTATTCCGTGTAGGTACATTCATTGTAATATCTAAATTAAAAGAATGCCGTCAATTGAAAAACTGCTCTTTTTCGTGGGAATCGCTCAGAAAATCAATATTGAAATCTCCACATATAACAATGGATTTAAAAGATAAATTACTAATTTTGTTCTGAGTTATCTCTAGATTTTCTAAGAAAATTAAATTATCTAAAGTTCGCTTTGTTGGAGGTCTTTAGATGCAAAGTAAGACAGCTTTGAGCGTAGTAAGATGTACGACTGTTAGTTCAAAAAATTTTCAACTGCATATAAATTGAATTCTGACAAGAAGATAGAATCTATATCATTTCTTACGTAAATACACGAACCTCCCTAAGCAGGGCCCTTATTTGATTCCCTCGCTCTACAATATGATCCTGCAAGGTAAGAACTAGGAATTTGGAGTGTGTTTAGATCATTTTCAGACAACCAATGTTCTGTAGAGCAAAAAAAACATCTATTTGACCTAGATCACACTGGAATGCTGCCTCGACATTTTCAATTTTATTTGAAAGATGTACATTATGATGCATTATTTGAATTTTTCATGTACCTACACGGATGTTTTTCCGCTGCATTTAACTGTAGTTGCTATTTATTTAGCTTAGCCATCATTATAAGTTTTCTGCTATACGAAAGCCAGGAAACGACTACCTAGGTATCGAAAGCTGTTCTTATACTAAACAATATCGTGAACAATGACGACGCATACAAATATTTCATTGTAAATGTAAACGAAAACTTACCACAAAACCAATAATTTAGATTACGCCTCGCAAATTTAAAGACCTTATCATAGAAATGTTTTCAAACCTATTAATTTTAACAATCAAATCAAGAGTAAATATATTTTTTCGTGGATGGTTTTGTGTTTTATTCATAAATAATGCAAAATATTGTGTGGAAATTTCGATTCTCACTGCAATATGCAAGTATACATTTCTTGTACGAGTAGTTCGCATCAAATTCCGAAATTTAATTCCTTGTGCTACAGATTTGTATATTTGCATCTTTTTCCCTTAAATATAATGATCAAATTAATTTCATATAGTTTGGAATGGATATAGAAAATATTATTCTGCATATTGCAGCATATTGTTGGAATTGAGAGTCTTTATTTTTTAAATGTGTATATTGGCATATTTAAATACTTTTTCTACGTTTTAATTGTTTCTGTGAAATGTAAACAGCAATATCGCTTTCGAGTTTGCGTCTTTTGTGTCTGAATTGCGAGATACTATATTCGATCAAAATAATAGTATTCTGACGTGTCTTCGCCACCGATCTTCCCCGTGGAAAGAAGCTATACTGTGCCCTGGCCCTTTCTTCCTCTAGAATGAATATTCTGTTTCATGTGGGGTGGCACACTCTCTTGCTAAGAACTCAGTGACCTGAAGGCGATAGCGGGTCTTCATGTTCTCTACCTCACAACTAGACACGTCGCACTACTTGATACAGTCGCGATCATGCGACATCTAGCGGCACGCTCGAGAAAGACGCGAAATGCCGTGAGATATTCCATGGTGAAGACAAGACCTAATGGGTCATGGTATAAAAACCGAAGTATATGTGTAAAAAATGCAATTTTTCATGGGAACACTTTTCACATTAGCACAGCCGTATGTTGTACCACCAAAACGAAGTGGACGTCGCCAAGACAAAACTGTAACTTCGTTATCCAGTGAACATTTTTTAACTTGTGTTAGTAAAAATACAATATTTTTTTAAATTTAGCTCTTCACTTAGTAAAACTTCACACATTTTACGTAAATTTTCATGTGTATTAACTTAATTTATGTTGAAGTACGAAAATACACATTACAAGAACCTTAAAGTTAATTTTATATTTAGAGATTTTTTCAAAACTATGATGAGAACTAATAGTCAAAGAAGAACGACGACAAATTCCCCTTCAACGTCCTAACTATGCTGGTGGGATGCTTAATAATACTACATTTTATTACTGGTCGCGTGTTGCAGGTACGTTCTTTACTGAATCCAGATGTGATTTGCCCTAATTCAGCAAGAATAGCTGTATAGAAAAAAGGAATCCAAAGCGACATAATTAGGGGGAATCCTAAGTGAACTGGCATGTTGCCACTTACTTCATAATTCTGCCTATGTTGTTCACCAGACTAAAAAATATGCTTTCGTACTGTGTACTGTAATAACATGAAATACCTTGGTAACCTCTTTCAACAATTTACCTGTACGTATACAGCAATTCAGAGCTGAAAAAAATAATAAAAGTGAATAACCAAGTACAGGTTTGAGAACTGTAAGTGCAGTTTTACAGTTCGGATCCCAACGCTATCTGGATGAGAATTCTAGTGCCGGCTGCTTTGATCGGTAGTTTTCCATGATTTCTCCGATCAACACTAAGCGAATGCTGGAGTATGAATGCCGAATGCCTTAACAAACGTACCATGGACACCGGACCGGCGATTTCACCTTCCTCGTCCTTGTTGTATCCTCATCCACTTACACACATACACTAACACGCAATACACTTCCACACATGCCAGGAGACCCGTTAGGAGCTAAGAGCTTGTTCCGGGCTGGGGTGGAGCCCCGCTCGTGGGAGATCCCTGGTTGGGAAAACACCTCTGGCCGACGGTAGGTCAGCGCCGGATCTCGCCATACAGCGGGGGAAAGTTCACCTCCACCGCCTGATACATGAATTAGACTTACGGGAATAATGACCCTGGTAGTTTACATGTGCGAAATCACTAAACACTCAATAAACAAGGTGAATCACTCATACATTAAAAGAAATCGCCGTTTTTCAGAATTGTCTGTATGCAGATTGAACATTTTCAGCTCATAAAAACAATTTGAAAAATGAACGAAAATTTATTACTCCAAAAAATTTAGAAAAAATATACGGCAACTTGTTGTATTATTAATTACGTTTTTTAATTTCAAGATGTAATAGAGGCTTACTGGTAAACAAGACGCATTTTTGTACGGATGTAAAAATTTTTCGTTCCTAATATTTGCAGCATATTTGAATTAATATTTTCAGGATTTTAATGCAAATAAATCCTCATTCTCGTCCTAAGTGCTGAATCGAATTCATTAATTGGGAATGTAACACTATTTTATTTAAATTTAAGCTTTTCAACCTATTGTTGATGCAAAAAATCGATATTTTGCGATGAAAAAAAAGGGAAATGGATTGCCCTGTGTCATTCCTTTACCTTGTTCCGTACTCCGATTGAAGTTATTGGTTGCAAATATTTTTTTTTAAATTACTCTATTTGACATTGTTAAAATATTCAAAATATATAATTAAATGTATTTTAAAAGTTTCATTGCAGTACGAAAAATACATAATTTGAAATATTGATTTTAAATATCGTTCCTGAAAATCATTGTTTTTGTATGTTACGAACACTTGATTTACCATCATTTTAAGCAAGTTTTATAAACGCACCTTTAAATTTTCAAAGCTTGGTAACATTCTTAATATATCAAAATGACGTTTTCATCTCCACAGTGAAATGAGTTTGTAAAAATAATCATTTAGTTTGAATTATTTGAATATTTCATTTTCTTGCGTCATTTTCTTACCATACGTACCTAAAATATACGTAAGTATATATGCATATGGTGTAGATATTTAAATGCGTCTTGGGGAGTAAAACGCACATGCTAAAAAGTTTAAGCAAATTGAGGTTATATGACGGTTTTTTTGTAGATTATGCAGTAAATCGTCAATCTCTCAACACTATTTCCTCATCACATTTAAGAGAGGGAATTAGGTAATACAAAATTTTATGAGAAAATGATTTGGACATTATGTATCAGTAAAATGTCAGTAAATTTGTTTGGGCGCTCCTTTATTGTTTTGTTTCAATTAGTATTGCATAGATTTTATTTTAAACAGGCATAGAAGAGAAAAATTATACGAAAAACCCTGAGTGAAGAATAAAATTTAAAAATATATTAATTAAAATAAATAATAATAAATAATTATTATATTATAAACAATTATATGCTTGGGAGAATGTGTGACGGACATTGAGAGACCAAAGTAGTTAACAGGAGGAACTATTTTATTAGAGAGATAGATGGTTCTGTAATGAAGATGTTAAATTGAGACTCCATTAGTTTGTTTCCTTATTTTGAAGTAAAAATTTGTTATTTTTTACAACATTAAAAACAAGACATTTTCCTTTAGTTAAAGGCATTGTTCTATAAGGCGTATATTTATTGCATTATATTCGAAAAATAATGTTGGGTACTGTTACATGACATTTCGTGAATTAATTATTCCCAATATCTTGCATCATTTCTATTTCTTATACAATTATTAATTAATCAAAGGAAAATATGTCTAAATATGGAAATTGTTCAATAACATTTTACTTTTCGATCGTAATCTCATAGCAATAGTACAACCATTTTGTTGTTAAAAATGTATATAATTAAAAATTCTATGCTGCCCAGTGTATAAGAAAATGTTTTTTTCACTGTTCCAACAGCTCAAATCTCAATATCGCATAATCAATTGCAAAAATCTTAATGAAAGTTAGGTAAGCGCACCTAACAAAATGTCACTACATTTACTGCCACACCTATGCTCATTACGGCGCGGTCTGGGAGTCCGTAGAGGCTTAGACGTACTACGTAACCTGATACCTTCCTTGTTACGAGACCCTTTCCCCTTGAGAACTTCAAGTCATTGCTAGAAACCTAAAGGGATTATTCTACGAAAATGAATTACTCTTTCTTGAAGTTTTTCACGCCTTAAAACATTTTCTGCACTGTTAATCATTCATATAGTTCATGTCTCTCCGCCTATTGGTCACAGATAGGATGCGTAGTAACACGTGGAACATGTCAAGAATCGTAACGTGATAATCAACGTTTTCATTTTGTGCGTCAAATGAATGTAAATGCCAACCACAAATATTGTGATTAAATTTTGTTTTTGTTTGGTATTTTCCCTATTTTATTATTTAAATGTACTCGTGTTCCAAGATATCTCTGCCACAATTTCTCTCGCAAGCCTACACTCGTTCAACAGAGAACAACAGCCAATATTCACATTATTTGGTGTAACGAATACTCACCAGTAATTCAAGTAAGGCGCATGGTTAAATCAAATATCGACGTAACGTTTTATAATACAACGTACGTGTACTCCGGCGGTCTATCTCTGTCGGCAGCATCTTGGAAACACGCATTCTGCACTGAATTCAAAAAAATTAACATTGTAGTTGTAGTACGTGTATAATGAACCCCTGACATGGAAAATGGGAAATTTTATTAACGATACAATTGCCCCATCAGTCTTTCACAGAGGGAGAGAGCAATTAGAAGGCTGGGGATGCAACAAGGCCCTTACGCACCACCAAACCAGCTGTCGAAGGTTTCTGCAAGTTAATCAGTCGACGCTGAAGAAGCAGCGTCCTCCCAGTAGCCGAGTTAATCAAAGCAAGGCAGAGAAAGAGCGAGGCGGACCTGGAAGAAGGCGAACATGAAGGCGGAGGCAAGGAGACGCGGGCCGTGGCGCGCTGCACTAAGAAAGGGTAAAGAACACGGCTCCTTTCGCCTCGCGCAACGGCACGGCGCGGCGTGGCAGGCGCGCCACGGGGCGAGAAGGGCGAGATAGAGGCGGGAGCGAGGGCAAGGGCGGGGGCCAGGAAGGGGACGAGGGGGCCCGGAATCGAGGACTGCGACCGGCTGCACATACAGACCGCGTCCCTGCGAACGGCGGCCCAGAAAATTCCATTTCCACCTCAAAAGATGCCATTTCTTTCCATCATTCGCTCTGCGCAACATTCAGTTGGCTTGCACCTTTTGTGCAACGATTCCGGCGCTCGAGATATCTAGAAATATCCGTAATTGGCAATCAAGAAGGCATCATCTGCATATGAAATCTGCAGACTCATTTAGTAGAATAGTATTTCTGAATAGAACATGCACGTTCAATTTAGAATATTTTGCTTCAAAAATCCTTCTTGTATCTTGTAACGAGTAGAGTAACGGATGTGTGATATCTCTAGAGGTGCAACAGAAAATTGTGAGAATAACTACGCATTATTACATAATATCTAATTCCCCATAGTGTTCATTGGCAGTAGTCGTTAATTTGTTTCCTCACTGGCTTGCTATATCACATACCTTTCCATTATTTTAATCACACATTGGATGGGAAATTGCAAGAGACTGATTTTCATTCCTCGCGTAATGAAAAAATATACAAGTTAAGAAATAATTTTGTAGCTACTGATGTTACATTGACACTGCAATATTACCATTGGGGACAATTTACTGATTCCTTGGTTTATTTATTTTATTAATGTTCTTGCAAAACATTAAGATAATGAAAGTAATGAATGAAAAAGTTTAAAACCGTCGACCATGTGGAAAAGGTCCCCTTTATTATTTAATGTGCGAAATACTTCATTAAACCCGAGATATTTGTGACAGATAATATCAATACCTAAAATTGCTGACAGAATAAACGAGACTTCTGCCTATTGTCTCGTTTCTTCTTTCCACTTGAAAATGAGATAAAAAGTTTGAAAAAACGCGGAGAAAGAACAAGAGCTAAATAGTTGTACAAAATTATTCTCGCATGTACGCAGCAGGGGATGTGAACATTGATAACAATATGGTTTCCAGCGTTCTCCATCTAACCTCGTGTTCGTTCGTGAATATTTTCCATGAAGACTGTAATGAATCTCCATTCCCTACTTCATTTTATTTCCTCAAATGACTCCAACGACTCTATAACGTCGGCGAGCTCATGATCTCGAAGCACCGCCATTGAAATTTCCTCTGCCCTGATATCTCTCCGTCGATGTTCGGGCGGGCCCTGGGCGGGAAGAGTGTCTGCCAATCTGCGACGTAATATTAAACGCAAATGAGAGCTGACGGAAAGCCCGGGGTGGGGAAAGGGGCGGAAGAGGATGGGGAGGAACAAGGCGCAAGAGCCTCATTTGTTCTTCAAACGCTCAACCAATTCTTTGACGAGTTAAAGGCCGGCATGTTTTCTCATTTACAGAACATTTCGTCGAATATTGCAGTGAGTTTCTGTGGTGTCCTGGCCCAGGTACATTGGAAACCACATATCCAAAAGTGATTCACTGCAAGACTTATATTCCTCTTCATTTTTAATTACGTGTTTCTCCATGAAAAATGCATTGAAAATCATCCTTTGTATCTGTTGCGCTATAATTTTCGTAAATTTACTATAATTTCAATCATAATCTCAAATTCATTCAGAAGCAGAGAACGTTGGAGTTTACTAAAATTTACCAACAACCCTTTATGAGGTTTATGAAGAACTTTCCTACTTGTTTAACATTATTTTCGTTCCCTCGGAACATGCTCGCCTGTTTCGGTTGAACACCTTTTTTTTAAAGATAACTCTCAAATACTTCATTTACAATGCATTTTCTTTCTCATCTCTCTACATTTAGAGAGAGTAACAACCCCTCTTCTTTTATTTATCATTTAATTATTTCTTGCTCCGAAGTTGGGATCACCATATTGTGACCTGCGGGTGTGTCAGGGTGACCCGACTCACCTTTCCTCATTAGCGGCTCCTCAGCGTCACCTGGTATTCAAGTTAGGGCAGGACGCATTCGTGAATGGTTTTAAACATGTACAAATGCATTGAAAAGAAACGTGGTTTGGTTTACAACAGATCCGGTTTAATTTGTTAATTCGCCGGTGAAGCCTTCGATTAATCAAGTACTTAATCCTGACATAAAACTACATTATTCTAGCTTTCACCCTCAACAGTCCATTGTTTCAGCGTGCATCGGCTCCCGGTCAGGGCTTGATCGGGGGAGCGGACACCAGCGGGGCGGAGAATGGTCGCTTGGGCGCGACGGCGGCGGTGCGGCTGCGTGGCCCCCAACGCTCCTCAGGCGAGTGGGCGGGCGAGCGGCCGGCTCCGGCAACGCATTCTCTTCGGGCGCTAGCAGCCCGGCCGATGGCAGCGTGGTCCTAGGCGGCGGCGGCGACTCTTTTGCCCGTCATGGACCAGGCGCAGATCCTGGCACTCAGGCGGTTACAGTTCGCACAGACATTCGCCGAGAAGCGATAGTTCAGCAAAATCAAGGCGACACATAGAGAATCGGCGATGCGCGCTGCGGTGCAGCTCGGGGCGTTAACACGGCGTCCATAACAGTGCATATAGCTCCGCGACTTGTACCGGAAAGCTTTACATTTCCGACGCCTCACCGGCTGAACCTCGCTCCTCGCACTCGAAAACCAACTGCTCTGGCTGCTTTCTGCCGACGGAATGGACGAAAGCGCCTCTGCAGTCACCTCCCTCGGTTCACGGGGTCACGTGCTCCTCCCCCGCTCATTCCGAGAAGATTGGGCCCCAGAAATCACGCGACAGTCGTGACAAATCGCGGCGACACGCGAGTCGTTGAAAGTGTTCGTTCAAACAGATTCCCCGCCCCGGGAGTTCTCGGAATTTTAGGTCCGTGTGCAAAGCGGCGTCGGGGCGCGCGCTGGGGTACGGCGAAATTTCCGCTGAGACACCATCTTCTATGGGGCACGCCTGCTCGAAACAATAACTTCCTTTCACTTCTGCCAACTGTCGGCGCTCGCCGAGGCGCGGAAATGGGAATTCTATATCTTCCAAGAGCCATAATATTATTTCAATTAATTTTATCACACTCGTCGCCCTGACGCTTGTGACGGTGCAATTACAATAGATTAATATTGAAGTATTCAATCTTTCTGTTTTCAATTCGTTTCTAATTTGTCTACAACGGACCGTGCGCGATCTTTCCTTCCTCTTCCTTGTCCTGTACTCACCGCTTACTTACACACCCTACACTACCACACATGCCCGGAGATCAGAGAGGAGCTTTGAGCTTGAGAACGTAGGTTTCCGCGGCCGGAGTCAGTATTTACTAGGATGTCCGGGTGACGATCTGCGACCTTCCTCAGGCATTACGCCCTTCCTCAGGGCGTAATGCCTGAGGAAGGTCGCAGAATGGCGACCGAAACGTCGGTACCTTCGCCATGGACGCGGCGTCACCCGAGCAGCCAAGTAAATACAGCTTTGAGCTTGTCCCGGCTGGGGTGGTGACCCGTTGTTAGGGGTGGGATACCTGGTTGTAAATTCTGAGGTAACCTCAGTAAATGTGTCGTCTGCTATTTTTGCCTCTACGGCAACAACGACTGTTTTATTTTGTATATATTGAAGTTTATCTTCATTTCATATACTTATTATCAATGCATAGAAGATATAACATTAATAACTTTTGTACTACCCAGAAAAGGAAGTTGACGTTCATTTTGCATGTACTATATGAGATTTAATTAATCTAATAGAATTTTTTCATTCCGAGTTGCTGAAGCTTGTCGAGTACAAGTAGAAATCTATCGACAAAATGTTTCATCCTTATTTGCAAGTTTGTTATATTATACCTAGAATAACACGCCTACACATAACTTCAGTTTGCTTCACTAAATAAGTGAAAATATAATATAGTTATTTGCAGTAGTCTTTCATGCAACAGTTTCAGCCACTCCAACAAAAATAGTTTCCACTAAAAAGAAAAACAAGTCAAATTTATCACAATATGAACAAGATCGAATAAAAAGGTCTTGATTACGAGAGCACTCGAGAGACAGTACAATGTTTGTTTGGTTTGACGATTTAAATTGTTTGACATTCTTGAATTGATTGCGATTTTCCCGCGATGCTTTTGGATTCAAAGTGAATTTTTTTAAGGCTATCTTTCGCTACTCGCACTGCTCTGGATGAAATCTTATTTCCCCTACATTGCCCTTTTCCGAGCTTTTCCTCCCTTTTCCGAGCGCTAACCTCGTCGACGAAGTGATTTCCGACAACGGAAGCGATATTAAAAGGAGAGGAAAGATGTCAGAAATCGCATTTATCGACCTTCCTGACGTTGCGTGAGTGATGGACAAGTTTACTACAGCTTTTAGAAGCTCATAGTATATTCATATTGATGTTTTAACATATTTATTTACTTTCTCGTCAAATATATACAGATATTTTTAGTATAAGAGTTCACAATTACCAGAGGGTGGGGAAAAACTATAGGTAGGCAAGGAGTTCATTTAATGGGAAGTATAAAAAACATTCCTCTAACCTTTCTGTATTTAGCTTGATTAATGTTTATATGTAATATTATATTAATGTGTAAAGCAGTACGTCTTAATAAGAAGAAATAACCAGGATTTTTATTTCGCTGTGAAACCTACGGGTGGGGGGTTTGTAGAAACAATCAATTAATTTCATTGTTAGATTAATAAGCATCGATTAATAGCTCTGAACTAATCGATTCATATAATTTCTCAATTAATTTTTCCCGTATTTTAAATATTACATGGTTGAAATTATTACATTTTAGTTTGTACGTATGATGTCACAACCAACCAAAATAAGACGTGAGGTATCAAACATCCCATAATTCAAATAGAGCATACATCGTGACTGTTTTGATACTAAAGTCAATCGTTTATATTTGTTTCAGTTATCTTTCTGTGATCAGAGAGAGATAAAAAGACGATGAATTTCGTTGCTAAATTTATGTGTAAAAGATTGGTTGTATATTTTATATTGGAAATTAATATTTCAATTTAAAATATTAAGCGCAAAAATCGGAAAAATCGATCGATGAATAAATTAATTGGAGGAAATATAATTGATTTTCAATTTCTAGATCAATCACGTACGATAATCGATTGTTTCACTAATAGGGATTAAAATTGCCCATCCCTAGTGGAAAGGGTGTCGTTTTTATTAATTAACTAGCGGACCCGACAGACTTCGTCCTGTCCAAAAGATTTGTAATGTCACAGTTTTTTGTTCCTACTGGGAATTGGTTGAGCGAACGAGCTTATATTGGCTTGCAAAAACATTTTGAATGTAAATGATAAATTTAAAAATTTCAAGAACAAATTACACAGAGCGAATCAGGATAATAATCAGTTATGAAATTTGGCTACTAACCAAAGAGATGTAGTGAATTCCCCAGAAATTTTAACTTCGCTCGATTACCTACAGGATTGGCCACCTCACAATCTTCAATTAAAGGAGATTGGAAAATCGGATAGATGTTATAAATGTTTTGCGAAATTCAACCAATCCACGTGTCCTTGGCCAACGGCAAGCACATTTAGCGATAAAAAAATTACTAACAACGTGATAGAAGCACTATACTGAAAGGAAAGTATAAAGAAGAGACGTTTTTCATACGGCGCAATCCAATGATTCCGACTGATGTGCGGTTTAACTTTAAACGACTACAGTTTCCCAGTTCGGCTTGCTTTTTGCTATGACTCTAAACAAGTCCAGGGGGCACAATCATTAGTGTTTGTGGGTATTAATCCTGGGAAAACCATGTTTCCTCACATGGCCAATTGTATGTTGCCTGTTCCCGTGTTGGAAGACCATCAGATTTTGTTTGTCTATGCGCCAGGTAATCAAACAAAAAACATTGTATATCAACATAAGCACTACAATGAAAAATAAAACTGATTTTGTTAAATAATTATGTTCACATGATTAAAATAAAGCGATTACTTACTTTTAAATGCTTATACTGATGTTTTATTTAATTATATTTCTCTAACTTCACAACGCCCTATCACAGGGTGACGGTTCTGTCAGAAGAGTTTTTACCAGCTAATAAAATAT
>BOPP01000291.1:978417-993463 GCA_017312745.1 Gryllus bimaculatus | reverse complement strand
TGTTTTGAGAGAAATGTTTCCGGGACGCCTTGTCTCTTTGAGGGTGATGTCGGGTGGCCTGCGCGGTCACCAGATCTGAGCATTTGTGACTACTTTCTTTGGGGATATCTGAGGGAAAAGGTTTTCAAAAGCCGCCCTCACACCCTAGCAGGGTAAAAAATGCGGATTATTGACGAAGTTAATGCCATACCCCGCGATATGGTGCAATAGCTGCTCGAAACTTCAGGGATCGTCTACAGCAATTGTATTGATGCTAAGGGCCCCACCTTCCGGACATTTTTTTCAAAACTAAATGAATATAAAAAGGTATATTGTACTCATTTAGAAAATAAAAAATTTTCTCTCAATATGTTCAGATTTACTTTTTATTGCTCCTTAAAACTGCTTAGTCGGTTCTACCGCATCCTTATTTGTCTTGTTGGTTTCAAGTTCTTCAAATACGGTGGGGATATTAACTTGGATATTCTCTGCCCTTAACACTTTGCCTTGAGGTTTTTTCGCACCTTTGTCAAGACCAAATTCTGTGACAGATGACAATACTGAATTCGTTACGACAGGTATCATTTGAAATAAAATCGCTTGTTTCTAGCATACAATTAGATCATCCATGTAAAATAAATGTGAAATTGGTCTTTCATCACAATAAGGTGGTAATAGAAGTCAGATTGCGTCAGTATTGTCTAGAATAGTGGGATCAAACTAATGCAAAACAGCTCAAGGAATACTGGATTGCCTCGAAAAATCGCCCCGATCTAATTGTCTTGTTTCTACTACTTGCTGTCCGCTATGTGTAAGTAGTCTGGTTTTCCATGCGTTCATACTATCTTACCAAACTCGGATGTACCGTTGAAAATCGATGTCCAGGTCTTCAGTAGCCAATTTTGAGGTTCAAAGGACTTCTGTAGTCATCCAAGTTCATCCTCGATCGATCAAAAATTACTTGTCCATTTGTAGTCTTCCCTTTTAGTAACAGATAATTGATGCCACGTGTGAGCCACTCTAGGAATTTCTCTGTTTTTTGTTTTTTTTCTAAAAATCCATAAACAGCCTTTGTCAAGTGGAAATGTAATGTTGTCAGTTTCTTTGTCCAATAATAATTATTGAAGAGCTTATTTAAAAGTAATGTGGATCCAAGAAAATTTTTTCAGAGAAAAGGATATAAAAATCCAATTATTATAGTTCAAGTAAAATTCAACGTTTGAGATAGAGAGAACGCAATTTTTGAACACAATTGGCGACCAGTGGTAGGCAAGCTGACGTTTTAAGCTCTGTATCGCTTAATTGTGACGAGCCATCGTGCGTACTACGAAGTACGGCGGTCCGTACGTCCGTGTATCAGGATGAATAATTTTGTTGTTGATAGGTATGAGGGAATTGACTTCATTATGTTTAAAAAATCGCTGTCATATTTGTGGAAGAGCAAAGATCCGCACTACTTCAATTATTTGTTACTCGTGCAAGAAGGAACACATTCTTTAAGTCATTCAAGTGCAATAATTGTTCTGAAGCAAAATATGCTAAATTTAGTAATATTATTATTTCATTAAAATTGTAATATGTATTACATTTAAAATAAAATTAAATAAAAATTACATAAAATATTTATTTAGGCTTTACACAGAGCCTTCCATTATCTATCAAACTTAAATCTCTCTCTTTTTCACCAAGTGAAACTCGAGCTGTGTGAGCAGTAGCTCCATCCTGTTGGAACCACAAGTCCCCCAGTCCACCAGAACGCCAGAAAATGTGCAGCGGGTGAGATCAGCAGTTCTACAATCGCCGCAACGTTCTGCTCGACGACATGCTGTTGCATTGGGGATATCAGAGCGCAGTTTGAGAAGGATTCTGCGATTCGAGCATTGACTCAAACTCTTCAACAATCTCGTCCAATTTGGGTTGCAGAAAATTTCTCAACATTGAAACATAAGTGTGGAATTCACTGTCACGGTCACTTCTTCCTCCTCAAAAAAGTAAGGGCCAACCACGCCAAATTTTGAAATGGCACACCACACTGTCACTTTAGGGGAATGTTGCGGTGTTTCATGAATAATTCGGGGGTTATTTTCAGCACTATTTCAGCATTATTTTTTATATTCACGCACCCACAAAGATGAAAATATGCCTCGTCACTACTGATGAAAGCTGCAGTCGGAGGGATCTGAGCAAGCATTTGCTCACACAGATTTTGACGGTTGGCGTAGTCTGCTGGGCGTAATTCTTGAGCAATCATTATTTTGAAATGATGGAAATTCAAATCGAATCGCAGAATCCTTCTCAAACTGCGGTCTGATATCCCCAATGCAACAGCATGTCGTCGAGCAGAACTTTGTGGCGTCTGTTGAACTGCTGATCTCACCCGCTGCACATTTTCTGGCGTTCTGATGGATATGCTTCGACCATGTGTATCTATTCTTAGTGTGCTACCAGTTTCCTCCAACTGTCGAACCCAGAACCGAATTGTGTTTGCATTAGGAACGGCATTGTTGGGTGGAATGTTGAACTGTCGCCGAAAAGCTCGTTGTGTAGCGATCACAGATCTGTTGTTTTCATAATAAGCACGAACGGTAAAACCACGATGTGCACCGGTCCACACCATGTTGGCTACTGGAATGGGGTTAACTACTGAACAAAGGCAGACCACTTGCAGCTGCCTACCCCCACCACAGCTCCCTCGGTAATCAATAGAAACTGCTTAGTCGGTTCTGCCGCACCCTGTATCTAGACGTTGAAAAATGTGACATCTCGAACGGTATGACGTATTTCGCAAGCTTGCCCTACAGACTGCACTGAAGAATAAAAGTGCAGCAATGGGTAGTTTGCTAGTGCCTGCAACCCCTTCTGGATCAACGATCCCTAAATCGATAAGTTTTTTCGATCGGTATCCCTTGATCTATTGAACAAATGCAGAGATAGTCCTTCCCTTTGTTTCTGAAGAATAAATGTAGTTTCACTATGTCCACGTTTTGGTGAACTCCTTTTTTGTGTGATAAGAAGGGCGCGAGCGCGCGCGCGCTTGTGTGTGAGTGTGTATTACTTTTTTCAGCAACGCTATAAATCAAATCAGTAGTTCGTTTGACGATGACAATCCGGTTTCTATTTCTCGGAATGGATAATTGCTACTCTTCATATGTTACCAACCACGCTTGGTACCTTTATTCACGATTTAACTATGTGTAGTTATAGCGGGGTCGAGATTCTGAACCTCCAGAAAAAGTGCGCAGATTATACGTATCCCCTACACGTCATACATAAATAAATTAAAATTGAAAACGACTGCTTTGTCCAATTCCGGCGTCCGCGGGACTTCCGGCTCCGCTGCGTTGGCAAGTCGGCGCCGCCTCAGCCGGGCGCCCGCGCTCAGTGAAAGGAAAGAGAAAAGTCGCGTAATTGTGGGCTCCACCGCGAAAGTCCACGTGCCTCCAGAAGCTGGAGAGCAGAGCAGCAGTGAAAGTGCGCGCACAAGCTAGAATGCATGGAGCTCGTAAGGGCACGGCTTCCTCGGCCGGGCCATCTTCGGTTGGGACCATTCCTCGTGCGGCCGAAGAAACAGAAACAGAATCTGAAACCAAAACCGAATAAATAAGTTTTTAAAACGAGTTCAGTGTATTATATCAAACCTTTAGAACACATGCCAGAATCTGAGAACTGCAAACATTAGTTGGGGATGGGAATTTTCGGGAATAAGGCTTTGTTAGTTGTACTATGTACCAAAATCATTCATTAACCAATGAAGTTACTAATTGCTTTTTCAGGAGTACATATATTAATATGTTCGTAATTACGATATTTAATTGTAAGAAGCTTATTGATTTCAAAATTGCATTTAAACGGCAATAATATTAGTGGATCGTGGACATATTTACATAGAATCTGTCATAATGCACCTCAAGAACATTGTTCCATTATTTTGAAATATTTTAAAATTCGTCTGTTTTTTTATACTTCAGAATATTTTTATATAAAATACACATCCATTATTTAGACAGATGATTTTTGGATTAACTATTTATTCATGTTCGTAATTTATTTTTATTAATGAATTGTTAGGGTATGTTATTCAGACGCTGTGGTCTCATCTTCAGGTACACCTGCAATAATTTATTGCATAATTATTATTAATATATATATATATATATATATATATATATATATAAAGCAAAATCTTTCTTTCGAAATTTGACCATTATTTGCGTTTTTCTGAGATCTTACAGTCTGAGACCTTACATCTTACTTTCTTCATATCCACGAACCCGCCATTTTATAAAATATAGTCAGTAAGAAATGTGAAGAAGGGACTCGAAAAAACGAATTTGAGGGTGAAAGACCAATATAAAAAGTTCCTTGCGGCGAGGTTTTTTTAATAATTTGTTTCAGATTGTTCATTTGCTTTGGAGATGCATCATAAATAAAGAACTTTTGAGAGGACGCTTTAACGTATGTGAGTTACACACTTTGCCCTCATATATTTCAATAATTTGTGATATACAGAGGTATGTGCACCCCCAATATTCAAGTTGTTGAAGCTTCTTATTGTTTGTTGCTTGAAGCTTCTTAATGTTTTTTTTTTCTTTAAGAGCTATTTCTGCATATGTCCTATGTGTTGTCACCTTCACAAATTCGAATTTAATGGGTCCGTAAAATATCGCTGTACTTTTCGCCGTTTTGTTCTCTTCGAACATGAAGATAATTCTTTTTCATGCCTATTTTTCGTCGTTTTCTGCGCTTCTTCCTTGACACACAACATTTCGTCGCCCAGACATATTTTGTTCCTTGCTGCGAATCTGTCTACCATTCTGTTACAAGCCTTCCATTTGTCAGCAATTTTGCAGGTGAATCTCCGCGTCTTCTCACTTAATACTGCCTTTGTAATATTTTCAAGAATATTTCGGGAAACATGGTGAATTAGCCTCTTTCTATTCCATAAATCTGTTGCTTGAGAGAGTTCACCCTCACGCATGAGCTCGGATAGTGCCCGTCGAGTGACTCTATAAACATCAGAAAAAAGGTCGATTTTTTCGGAAAGAGGCACATTTGGGCAAAACTGTTTTCCACCATTTTATTTCAGAAGATTTAGAGAATATAATCGTGCAAAGAGCATTCTCGGCAATTTTTGGCAACTCAAGATAGCTCACTTTTAATTTCCGATCACTGTGTCAACCTGTCTCAAATATATAATAATACGTTCGCAAATAAAATACATCCAAAAATGTAAAATTTTCTATTAAACGTTAGTGCATTCTAAAGAACATACCTTTCGGATTCTCGTCCATATCGAACAATGTAGTTATCCTTAACAATTCAGTGGCAATGGGCAATGACATCAAGCGCGTCAAAGCAGGACTTCAAAGACAAAGCACGGCTGAGCCCTCGGCTGAACATTCTTCTGAGAAATGAATGTTGCTCTTATAGGGACTGGTACAGTCCTGGCAAGAGTATTAGGAACTCGCCCACGTACGCTTTCATTCGTTTGAAGTATATACATTTTCGATTTAAATACCGCTAGATTTTGGAAATCAACCACTGTGTGACGCTGCGTCGTTGGCTGAGAAACCGACGTTTCGCCTGTCATGTCGCTAGCCACAACCCTGAAAAGCCTGCGACAAGACAGGTGAAACGTCGGCCTCTCAGCCAACGACACGTCACCCGGACATCAAAGAAGTCATGAACTCGAGCCGCGGAAGCTTACGTGTACGTCTCAGAAATATGAAACTAAATGGAATAAAAGAAGAGATTTTGTGTAGCAAAAAGGAAGCCTTCAGCATTTACAGCAATAAAAACTGCAATATTATCTTCGAGAGACTGTACTGTATAATGCTTAGAAATGGAATGGGATAATGTAAAAACTGGCATAGAAAACATGCAATAGAATTTAATATAGATGAACAGAAATTGGTAAAAATATAGGATGTACAAACTGTTTGAGAGTTTGGAATAAAGAAATGCAAACAGTAAAAAAAATAAAAAGCATATCTCCAAAGGATGCGGCAAAAAATGACAAAACAAGAAAAAGATACCAAGAGTAGAGAAATGCAGCAATTCGTAAGAGGCACGTACAATCTTTCGGGATAACTTCATTTGTCAGATAGAGGAAGATGTGCATGGAAGCCAAACTTTCATATATATAAAGCAAGCAGTGAAGGGTTTCAGTACATCTGAAAAAGATGATGGAGAATTGATGCAATGGAGGACACTGAATGGAATAAACCATTACAAGAAGTTATGGTATCAAGAAAATATCACAGAAAAATTTGATTAGCACATGTCTTGCAAATACAGATCTAATTACTATAGAAAAATTACAAAAACCCTTGAAACACCTAAAGAACAGGAAAGCATCCAGCTTAGATGAAATTAATTCTGTGTTACTGAAATATGGCGGGTTATACTATAATGGAGGCTGATCCATATAATAAATAGTTGTTGGCAAAATCTTAAAATCCCAGTCACCAGGAAAGAAGCAAGAGTAATAATTCCTTTTTAAAGAGGAATATAAGAAAAATTGTAAAGCGTTAGGGGAATACGTCTAGTGTAATGTACAACAGAATAGTAAATGCGAGAATAAAAGCAATTTTTGAAGTTATTTTGAGAGAAAAACCAAATGGGTTTTGGAAAGGAAAATCAACCTCTGAGTGACAAAACAAGACTACTCAGTGCAAATTGTAAATGTAATGAAACATTTTAATAATAATAATAATAATAATATTATTAATAAACACAGAATGAAAAAACCGGAAATTTTTATCAGTAAAGGATCCAACAAGGATGGGGCCCAGCATTTTTTAATATTTCTTCGTTTTAAGTGTATTATTAAAAAAGGAATAGTTTTAGCAGATGCCGCTTCTATAATACAAAAGGAGAAGACGATTTATGGAGATCAGCACACCAATTAAACAATATAAGTAAGGAATATCATGTAAGTACAACAAAAGCGAAGACAAAAGTTATGTCCTTCCGCGGAAAATCATCTATTAGAATAAAAATTGTAGTCTGCATGTTTCTGATTGTCCACTCATCCTTCATCATCGTCATCATCACCATCATCATCTCATACTTCATCCCTCCAGTGCTAACAACCCTGGGGTGTACAAATGGATTCGCCATGAAAGTGCTGATCTTCCCCAAAAAGGTGACATGCACTTGCCCCCGGGAGAATCTGAATGGACCTCGGCGGATTTCGCCGTGCCTCTTCATAACTAAGTAACTTATAATATCTTTTAACTAAATAAATTATTTACAATAAGTAAAAATATCATATCAAATAACATAGATAAGAAAATAACATAGCACATTCATACAAAAATATTTTAATTTTGTGTGTGAAACTTTTTTTTCTGAAATCCTCATGTACTTCTGGAATGTGATCGTACAACTGCTATGGATGGAAAATCTTCAGAATTTCAAACTGAAATCAAATGTGGCAATCTCTATGTCATATTAGCTTATTTAAAGTTGTATTCCAGTATGAAGCTAATTTCACTAATGAAATGTAATGATTTACAGAGTGCAAAATATTAACTCAGGTCCAACTAATCCTATAATATTTTTATTAGTTTTTGTGTTCCATTTTGATAAATGTTCTCTCGATTTCAACTCATATGAAAGATCTACAAAGATACCATAATTTGACATCAGTCAATTGCATATCACTCACTATAAATAAGTACCCTATAAATATGTTATTTGAAGTGAAAATCTGAATTGAGACTTCCATTCCTTAGGCCCTACTATTTATCCATTATTATAAAACCAAAATCCGAAATTCCCATTGTATTCTTGTTAATGCATATTCAATTGGCTTGTTTAAGTGAATTTTACGTTATGAAAGCAATTAAATGTGTGATTGAATTTAAAAGTTTAAATTCACAAGAATTAAAAGTAATAATGTTCCAAGTTCATAATTACAAAAGAAAACAAAACAAAGAACTGAAAAATCTTTCATGAATATTTATACTATCAAAAATTAGCGTGAATTTGTGTAAGTCAATTTAACCTCTATAAAAGCAATAATGTAGCAAAAAATATAATGTGGCATTTTACAAGTTTATGCAATTTATCTCAGTTCCCAATATTTTCCAGTAGAGTTTTCCAAAAAAATGCATTGCCATCCATGGATGGCATATCCATGCATCCAGAAAATTCATGCATTGTAAGTAGATTTCTAGTCATGTTCTGTTAAATCTTCTGTTATGTTAAAGGATAACCCAGCCATTGGGAGGTATTATTTTAAGATTAAGACATACATACCAGGTATTCAATGTGTTTGTATAAGATGTGATTTATTTTTGCCTAAAGCAGTAAAAACTGTATGTGATTAACGGGAGACAAATATATACAATGCTCATTTTCTTGAGCTCTAGAATCTCTTCCCCATCCTTTGAATTAAATTAATGCCTTATTTTATGTGGCGAGACTCGGGCCACTAGGCCCGCTTCTTCCGTCTGACCACGCAAATTTCGCTACGCTTTTTCACCAACTAGCGGAGGAAGGAGGTATTTCTTGGGCGAGAAACAGGCGATTTCAATTTAGCTCAGAGGCGTCATTTAGGCTTAAGGATCTTTTAAATGCAAGTACATCTACTAACATGGAACAGCCGGCTTTACTTCCCCTCCGAAGGAAAGTGTACGAAGGATTTTTTCGCCCATAAAAATCCACGGCTTCGATTGCGTTACACTGCCGCCGCCGCCAAATAAGGCTACCAATATTTGAAAACTAGACATTTCCGCTCTCGAGTAATAGAAAACTATTTGCATTGGTAAACAAACTACAGATTTGATTTTATAGCATTGCTAACAAAATAGCACACCATCCCCAGGAGGAGCTAGCAAAAGGAGCGCTCAACAAAATGAGTGCACAGTGAAGATACATTTATGTCCAGAAGTCACACAAGGGGCCATCTCAGCATTTGCTCGATGGATGAGGGAAACTGAACAAGAAAGCTGACCAAAATGGGGATTCACTGACCCACAAGCTTAAGTGCATTACTTGATACTGTAATGGGACCATCACACGCGTCAGGGCGACATGTGTCATAAAATTAATTCAAATAATATTATAAGTTCACAAGAAAACACGTGTCTCTAAGAAGGTACAGAATTCCCGTTGCAGCGCCTCGACGCCGCTGACAGCTGACAGAAGTGAAAGGCAGTTATTGTTTCGAGCAGGCGTGTCCCATAGAAGACGTCTCAGCGGAAATTTCGCCGCACCACACCGCGCGCCCCGACGCCGCTTTGCACACGGACCTAAAATTCCGAGAACACGGTCTAAAATTCCGGATCAGGGAATCTGTTTGTATGGATATTGCTGACTTTAAGGATGCCACGACCTTTCATCTTTCTTGGGTGTGTGACCCTTTGGATTGAGCTTTCTAGATGGTGGAATTGGAAGCTTCTCATTTGGACTCTGATAAGCCTTTCAAAGGATTCAATATCAGTTTTCGACCATTTGATGATTCCAATATAAAAGTAATAATTGATATTTAGTGCATATTAATTGCTGCTGTAATATTGTATGAGTTGAGAAATATTTTGAAAATACTTTTTATTTTCTAAACAAATTTAAACAGTATTTTCGCTTATTTTATTGTCCGCAACCAACTTGTTTTGATGAATCCCTAGGTATTTGTAGAGCTCATTTCCTTCTAAGGCTGTTCTAGTCTCTCTTGATATGGTTTCTTGTTCTATTGCGCTGATGAGTTTACTGATTCTTTGTGTTTTACATTTTTCAAAAACAAATTGCATTTCTATGTCGATGGAGAATCTTTCAGTGACATGTACGAGCTACTTAAGTCCCTTCAAGGTTCCTGTGAACAGCTTGATATCGTCAATGTACGCTAGATGACTTACTTTATATTTCCCTAGACCTTTCAGATCATATCCTACTGCCATGTTTTCCAACGAAAGGGAGAGGGGATTCGTGGCAAGAAAAAACCAGTAAGCACTGAGACTATCACCCTAAAAGATACATCTGTGGATTCTTAACGTTTGGTGACAATTCTTTCATCATTACTTGATGACATATGTATTGTTGTTAACTACTTATTCATTGCGCACATCAGAAATCTTACGATTACATACAGCAGCCAGTCATATGGAACCATGTCAAATGCCTTCTCATAGTCAATAAAACAAGTATGGAGATCGCACTTTTGACAGACCCCTGATACATAATGATACTACATATCACAAGCAGCTCCTTGCCACCTAACGAATCCTTGGAACAGCCTTTCTGGTTCTTCGAAAGAATATTGTTTCGTTTGAAATATAGTTGTCTGACTAACTTTAAAAAGCTAGTGGTGATTTTATTCATTGAGGCAAGTGATAGGTCGAAATTGTCCGGGGTCTGTGACATCACTTCTTTTTGGCTACATGAAGGTGATACTCTCGCACAAAACCGTTGGTAATGTATCAGGATGATTTAGATAATGATTTATGAACACCAGAATCGTCTCATGTAGATTGGTCAATCCAAAAATTATGAAGCCCATATGGACCAGGGCATTTTCAAATTCATAACTTGTTAACGACCGCTTTTAGAACATCCACTGATATATCAGAAACGTACATATCTTTCTTGTTTGATTATGTTTGTCACTTCACTCAGCCAGAAGGCATTTAATTGGAAATGACTCTCTGTTGACCATGTTTCGACCCAGTGATTTTCTGCTACCGACGTCTCTGGCAACTTTCCTGTATGAACATCTCTCAGATAGTCGTAGAACAGCTTCTGATTTTTGGAAAACATCTGATTGTCCTTTTTCGTTCTAAATCTTCTGATATAGCGTCAGAATTATTGAGAATAGATGCTGAGTTGTTGTTTGAGAATAACTATAACATCAGTAATATTTATATTTTCGTTGTTATGCTTTTCATGATTACAATGTTTCTTCCTGATTCTCGACACTTTTCTCCGCATACGCACAATTTGACTTCCTCTTTGGAAGAGGCTTCAAGAAGAGCAATATTCAATCTAACTTCTTTAATTCTTTCCTCCAGTCGTCTCTACCAAAATGGTATGTATTCCCTGTGATAAGCCGGTAGGGTTTCGATAATTTTTCCACCACTTACCTTTACGATTGTCAGCGCTATACAATAGATGACTGAGTCAAATAGTTCATACGTTGTAATTTGGCTAACTTATTTTACAGGTATATATTCAATTTTTAACGTAGTTAAGGTTGACAGTTTCGTTGAGTTGTGTTGCCTTGGAATTTAGGTCTAAAATGTGAAGGAAATCCCTAATACGTTTCTTTTTCATGTTCATATTGTTGTTTTAGTTGTTCAATTAATCGGCCATCGTTATCAATTGGATTTTCCGGCTCAGCCACGAACATATCAGATAATCAGGCCATTGTGTTGAAGTCTAAATCTGGTGTATGTAGTTCAGAAGTTTCACTGCTGATCCTGGAGCTTCATGTCGTTGCATTGGCCTTAATTTCCTGTATTCGAATGTGGGATACATACATTCCAGACCTGTGAATTAATGCTCTTCGGTCAGCAACATTCTGTTCCGTAAGATGGGATAGTTGCGGGTATTGTTCGAAAACGTTTCTATAAAGTCCCTGGCGGTAACCTAAAAATTTGTTCCGCAACGGGTGACACGGAAATAAATTCTGACAATGGCTTCGTTCATGTCTGATGTCCATCGCACTCTCCGTCGTGGCAGGCTTTGCTTGAATGGTCTCTATTAATGTCCGAGAAACACTATCAGCAGGTGCCAATAGTTTCTGATTGCTGCTTTCATTGATTCATTTCATAGTTTCGGGTATCCCGGTGTATGCCCGTCTATTGAGCAACACGTCACCAGTGGCTCGCAAGCTGTCATGGCCAGCACTGGCTAAAACCGCGCCCTGGCGATCCCCAGGCAGCGACTCCTACTCCGAGGCCTTACGACGATTGAATAGACTCTCCATATTGCTATGGGGTTTGGCTGGTGAGGGGGCTGCCATTTCTAAGTCTCCAACCATATTTGCCTACGAATCAACTCAGTAGGGAGGGTTGTGCCGAAGGGAGGGTCGCTGTTGATGTTGAAATCTTTACCTTGTTACCCGGGCAATGGTCTTCTCTTCTCCGATCTCTGAGGAAAGGGAACTAGGATATGTAGGAAGATTGCGTCAAAAGAATATATTTTGATAGGAATCAGAAGCCTCGAAGCTACTTGATTCAATCATTGTCTCTCGGAAGTGGGGAAGGGAAAGTAGGGGTGAGAAGAAGTATTTATTATTATTGGTAGGGATTTAGTCGCCTCTTGCGACAGGAAGAGTTCTCATTGTGCTATTCTAGTAAAACCACTGGACACTGTACGGATTATTATTATTATTATTATTATTATTATTATTATTATTATTATTATTATTATTATTATTATTTACATATCGGCTATTTCTGACCACGCTACACGATTAACGTGTACAACTAGGGGGATCTGCTTTCCAGCTGCATCCCTTGATAAGACAAGGTTGTTACATATTGAATTGTGAATTATGGGTAGATAGGATGATGATGAGGGGTCAATCACATATACGACCATGCCTATGCAGGACTTAAACCTGCAGCCTCCTCGGTGCAGACGACGCCTGTTCCGAGTTTCTGAGACAACGGGTCTGTTCCACCTCATTTAAGACAGAATTCGCTGTCTCTACCTTTATCTTAGCTTAGCATTTGCATGAATTCTCCTCAACGAGATTCATGAATTCTTTCTATCTCGCGTCGAAGGAGATTTCGCATGTCAATATCATGTGAATCATACGCAGATGAATTTTCAGCATACGGAATTTTCATTTGGATAGAGGTGAACCTTCAACAGGATCATCGTTTTCATCATTGAATTAGATGGTTCTAAGTGTTCATCATATGGACAGTTCGATCGAAGAATATATTCCCCATTTCCCTGAATGTTAGCAAGTTGTTTTGCTGTGATTTTCCTCTATTGAGTAAGTATCGTCATTGATTGGCACGTTTCTTTGGATTTAGGGCACGTTTCATATCAGGATTCCACTCTCTAAATCTAGTAAACTTCTATTTCTAAGCCCACATTTTTCGCTTTTGCATAGAAAATCACATCACCTCTTTTAATTCATCTCATGTCCATCCCTGATGCTGGCTTCGAGGTACATCCGTGGGACTGTGTCCCTGGGATGGACAGAAGTGTCATTTGCTAGGTTTCTGCTTAGGTATGGGATATATGTAGAACAAGGCATGACAAGATTCATTTTCTAGTTCCATCCATTTTGCTCTTTGGCATTAAGTGAGGTTTCTCAGGAAGCAAGTTTGAGTGCGCAGATCACACTTAACCATTAGATAATGTTCTGCCATTCACAATGGCCCCCCGGAATATCCCCCCGCTGGTCCAGCAAGGAACACTGCGATTGCTAGTTGGCATTACAAAACCTTACGCAATTTTGAAATACTGCTGAAGACCCTCCTTCGTTGGCTAATGCAAGATTTCGGCCTCCATTCTAATCAATGGTCTGGTATGCCAAGGGAAGAGAATCAACTGGAACCGCCATATAAGATAGTTAGGAGTCAAAATAGACCATAGACTCAGCCTCGGGTCCCACATAAATGTGATGGCAGAAAAAAAGCGGCGAGGACAGAAGCTAACATCGCAAGAATGCTACCGAACGTCGGTGGACCGAGAGAAGCCAAGAGAAGAATGATACCTGGCATAGTTCACTCACAGTTGTTGTATGCTGCTCCAGTCTGGGCGGATTCGCTGAAGAAGCAGTCTATCAGACACAAGTACGCCCAAGTACAAAGACGAATGGTCTTCTGGGTGGCGTGTGCCTACCGCAGAGTGTCTACTTGCGTAGTGCTGGTGTTGACCACTACACCACCTATCGACTTAATAGTCATGGAAAAAAAGATGACGTGCCTCACCTTGAAGGAAGCACAACAAGCAGACAGTCGTCTCCCTCCCAAGCAAATTGAGAGTGTTAAAGCAGAAGCAAAGAAGTTGCTCCTTGAAGAATGGCAAGGAAGATGGGATGGGGATGTGAAAGGCAGATGGACTCATCGGTTGATTACTAAAATCGAGAGATGGGTTGGCCGAAGATTTGGGGAGGTGAGTTATTACCTGTTCCAGGCTCTTACGGGACATGAAGGAATTAATAAATACCTCTACGATTTCAGGATCGTAGAGAGGCCCACAAGTAGTCTCTGTCACGCACACATAGATGATGCAGAACACACACTATTCCTGTTCAAGACATGGTACGTGGAACGAGAGATTTGTAATGTCAACCTCCAACAAGATATAAACTCAGACAACATGGTCGACATGATGCTGAGTTCGCAAGAAAAATGGAAAACATAGTTAGTATTCTTAGTATTCTTAGTATTCTAGAACTTCATAGTTAGTATTTTGAAGAAGAAAGAGTTAAGATTGAGGAAGTAGAGCATCTGCTACCAGCTACCAGCGTAGGAGATTCTCCTACGCGAAGTAGTGTCTAACGACGGATTCCGCGAGGGAGAGATTGCGGTTTAAGAGATGGAGGTTAGGTTTTTTGTCGGTAACACAGTTCGGAGTCCGACATCTCCAACTTCACTGGTATCTATAAAGGATTTTCCTCCTCTTTAATAAAAAAATGTTGTTATGGTTATTATTGTATCTTAGTATATTATAATAATATTTCTACCATAGAGTAATGGTATATACCTTCTTGGTTCTAAAATTATTATTATTATTATAGTTCTCAACAACAAATTGCAAATATTGTCATTATTAATATTCGGCCATTTCTGACCAGGCTACACGTTCTCCTCCGAGGCTCAGTCATAGTCTATCCCGGAGAGAGACGAGTGACATATTTGGGATCAGCTTTTCGGCTGAATCTCTTGGTAAGTAAAGATTCATACGCCTCGAATTATGAATTATGAGGTGAGGATGAAAGGACAACCACAAATATATACCCACGCAGGACTTGAACCTGGAGACTCCTCGGTGTCGACGACGGCTCCCGCAACCGTCTGCGCCATGGGGCCGATTTCATTATTATTATTATTATTATTATTATTATTATTATTATTATTATTATTATTATTATTATTAT